>NNCF01129598.1:1373063-1459176 GCA_002313205.1 Laupala kohalensis
GTATTATAACTCGCAGCTAACTTTTTATCTTATCTAGGAACTTATGCAAAAAAAAATTTGAATCCGCCTCTGCCTTAGCGCCCTTGATCGGAATTGATGGGATGGTCCCTTGCTTGCTTCCGGAGAGTAAATTAGTTTATTGTCCTCCACGTGGTCATACGCAGTTTGTACTGTTTTTGACGATAAATTTATTATTATTATTATTATTAAGAATAAATTTCAAGTATATTTCTATATTTCAGTTTCAGTTAGAAGAGTGTCCCGGGCGATGTATCTATTATACAAATCTACAGTTTTTATCCGAACAAAAGTGAAAATTTTCACCCTTGAGCTTCAAAACTCTGTTAACTTGAGACTTCGAAAAACCACCCCCTCCCCCATTTTCATTACTTTTTAATTTTCTTTTTTTTTCGGAATATCTCACAAACTGATTGAGATATCAACTTAATTTTTGTACCTCCACACACCTAGTTTAAATATCTGCAAATGGGATTTTGGATTCTTCGATATTTTACTCTATAGTGAGTGTAGGGGGTAGATTCGTTTTTACGTTTTCGTGGTTTTCATTCGGAAGTATTTTACAAGAATTAATTGTTGCTTTTCCCTCACTCACAAGTTTTATCCATTGTTGCGTAGAGGTTCGATTGGTGAGGAAATTTTTTTTCGTATATTCATTGAAATGAGCATTACTTCCCTAGTGTTCTGGTAAGAACAAAATAATCTTAACTATGCGTTTTTTTTAAATTAATTTCGGTGTAAATCGTGTTTTCCTTTTTCCTGGATTTTAAAATAATTCGTAATTACGTACGTAGAAGCATACGATACTGAAAACCCTGAGTATTTTTTAAGAATTTCTTCGTGGTATTCAGTTTTCGAAATGAACAAAAGTGAAAATTTAATATTATGAAAGTAGAAAAATATGGGAACTAACATATTAATTTAGAATATAATATAAGAACTCCGGGTAACATCTGGCAAAAAATCCAGAGCTAAACAATTCCAGACTTGTTGACAGGTGTTTTAATACCAGAGAATCCAGTTATGATTAAGTTTTTTTTTCAAATTCTCAGCAATCTGCTAGTTCAAAACAAAGAATCATTTGGATTCCTAGAAACAATATTTTCTTGGTACCTTAAGTTCTCTTTTTCAAGATTTTAAAGAGGATTACTGTTTTACGTGTTTACTATTCATGGCATCAATAATATGGTGATGATATTAAGACAGCGCAACACTAAAGGGGAAAAATAGTCACATGAGCATATATTATACCAATATGCTCATACATTATATCTATGATGAAATTGAAATATAAGAAGAAACGAATATCGTGTGACCAAATTCTTCTGCGTCAAGACTTATTGGCTCGGAGACTTATTTGCAGAAATACAATATTTGAAAATAAAAACGAAATACAATTTGTGACTAAAGTGTGTTACAAACGCCGTTACAAATGTAAAATTTTAAAATTAGTTCAATATTTTTTAGAACAAATATGTTGTTCATACATCAGTCTTTCTTTCTTTCTTACACCCAGCCTTTTCCCACTCCATGTGGGGTCGGCGAATGTGGATGGATATATATGATGCTTCATTTGGTTTTGGCTGGGGAATACTAGGGTGCCGGATACCCTTCATGCCGCATCTCCCCTGAAACGGTGATTATGAATGACATGGGGGTATATGATTATGATTGAATGTTGTGATGGAATGATAGGCAGGGTTAACGGGAGAACCCCGAGAAAACCTGCCGCGAACACCGCTCCGACCACAAATCGGACCGGGTCTGAACCGGCGTCCCCAGAGGTAGAAGTTGAGTGCGTTAGGCACTGCACCACGGGTCGCCTTCGTTCATACATCAATATTTCTCTGTAATCTGAAGTTGATATTCGTCAGTGAAATTAGAGATATGGGGGCATCTTCGAAATAACTCTTCATTCATCCACAAATTGTGAGGACGCCATGCTACAGTGGGGATAAAAGCAACGAGAAATAAGAAGGGGGCTGTGCCTCACGCGACAAACACACCAGACCTCGTACGCGCATCGCATCGGAAACAGATTAGGCAACACAACGTGGCAGTTTGCGAGCAACGCGCCAGGGGACGGGCGCCACACTGTAGCAGCACATAACTGTCACATCCAAACACACATTCGTTAAGGGCTCTCCACGCACAGACCTACGCTGCTGCCGCTGCCAGCCTCCCCTCCCCCACCCAACCACGAGCGCCTTCATGTAGAATATGCTCCTTGAATAAGGGAGGCACATGAACAAAATGTCGAGCTCACTCGACTTCACGATTGGAAAGTTTTCATTAAATTTACAGTCCATTGACGTAATAGAAAAGTAATGTATACATTCAAAAATCATACTTTTAACAATAATTTAGTTCATCCGGTGGCTAAGGGGTTAGCATGCTTGCTCACCTCCAAGTCACTCATGGTTCAATTCCGGACGGGGTAGGAAAAATATCGAAGCTTTTCACATTAATATCCCAGTTCATATAGCTGTGACTAGTGAAAAGCGAACCCTCCTCCTTTCATCCATCTCCTACTACTCTTCCTAATATCAATAACTCTTAAATATTACTGACTACTCCTACTTACACCTCCACGTGGGCCAAGTTGTTGGTTAACCCAGTTTACCAGCACACCAACAAACAAAAGCTCTACCTCCTATGTACCTACAATGACTCCACGTTGATAAGCCTCAATAGCACGCTACATTTCCCATTTACAAATACAACAATAATAATAACAATTTTCAAAATCCTATGTATTTGATTAAAAAGTGTCATGTGACGCCACATTATAGTAACATTTTTATTACCAGCTACAATCACCCGGTCGGCAAAATCATTCCATTTTTTTCGTCGAGTCCGTTCATTGTCAATATTACGTTCGCTCTTCATCTTTTATGACAAAAGGCAGCACCATTCTGTTAGATAATGTCATTATATTGCAGTAACAATATCCATCCACAATCACGGTTCGTTAAAGAAGGAAAGGGAGTGAACGCGGATTATCCGCCATCATTTTGAATCCTTCGTCGTACTCTTGTTTACAACAACTAAAAGTCCCACCCCTTCACATGAACAATACGATTGCTCTAATCGTATTTAATCATAAAATAAAAAAAAGATTTTAAAACGTTTAAGGTATTATATCCACGATAACTGAAGTCAAGTTGCCAACTATTCATGAAACTTGGAAATATTCACCAAAGTAGTTATTATTAATTAATAATTGATTCTTCTGATTTTTCGATAGATGATGAGGGCAATTATTTTTTTTAACTTCATAATTAATTCAGTCTGTCGTTTGCACCTTCTTTCACAAGTGTCGAATTGTCTTCAGTCACGTGATACGGCTTCCGTTTCTTTAGAACTATTTTCCTATTTTTGGTGATTTCTTCTTGTTCATACCCCATAAGGTATAAAATCTTTACTTCATTGCGATCCTATTTTCATTTGCTATGTTTCAGTAGGTTGTTTCGCTATGTTAAACCGGTACTTTTGCCAGAATATCAAAAACACATGAGCCCGCGAAAGTTTCTCCATATAAGCCCATAGTACTTTAAAGTCAAATAATTCAAAATTTGTGCCGTAAGGGTACGAACATTCATCGCCTCTACACAGAGATGGTTCAAACTATCATTTAAAACATTTTGGGGGGTACTTAAGACTAGTCGCTCTGACGCACATACTACCTTGAAAGAATACGGAACAATCTTCTTCTGGTATTTTCAGTTATTTATGATCCATTAAAAAAAATTGTCAAGTGGTGGAAAAGTTAGAACGCTTGCTTCGGTAACTCGATTTACTAAGTAAGAACTCGTTTATAATGTAGCCGTGATTGCATTATAAGGATTATATCGGGAAGGCATAATGATAAATATAATTTCCAATACAATTTAAGTGGATTAACTCAAATCTGGACACGAAGTGAAGCATCCTCCCCTACAGTTTTTGAACGCCCCACACTATCCCACACTGGATTCGCTACTTTCAGATTCAGTTTTCAGTCCTCAATAGGAATTCATTAGTCGTTTCTGGTAAATCGTTATAGCTCTCAACTGAGTTCCACTCATTGAGACGAGACATTAAATTTGAATTTTTTTTTGCGATCACAAAAATTATTCTCAATCAAGTATGCGCATGATCGAATAATAGAAAAGTGAATCTTTTTTTTTTAAGAAAGGAAATTCGAAAGTCATAAACCTAGTTCTTCTTACATAATATACAGTTGAAATAATGCGAGTTAAAATAAACGACAAGTCAGATTAATACAGTATTATTATTGAACTATTAAATATGCGTAAGAGTAATTATTTGTATTATACAGAGATTTTTTTTTCATTGTTTTGAAAATCAGAAATGACTGCTCTGTCCTCTGTTAACTCATTAAAACGATATTTGAACGTGATTGCTTGGTCGAGAATAATGTTCGGCAATGTCTATGAGAATGTGGTTGCGATTTACTTACAAGAAACAAATTTTAACAAAGAACGCCAAAAAATGTACTGTGACTATATGTCTGGTTTACCAATCAATCAAGGGGTACACGAATCATGACCAAACTGCCTTCAGACAATTTACCCCAATATGCGATCAACTTACCCGACAAATCGAGAACCGTATATATCACCAAACACGTGCCAAGCCACACCCAATGTACACAGACTAAACTCATTGATTCATAGTCCCAATCCTATCAATTCAAATGAAATTATCTTTACCAGTTCTCCCCAGAATATCAAAACTTCAAATTTAATTATATTTATAATGATTGCAAACGTCTAGTAATAAAAGAGTATTATAAGAACATAAATCAATAATTAACAATTAACAGAAAAGGTTTGGAAGGAAAGAAATAAGAATTCTTACTCTTTCCAAAGAAAAACGAATTTGGTTATTCATCAGTCTTGACGTGTTATTTCCCTATTTAATTACTATTTTAATAGCTTCTAAGCAACATAAATAAAGTTCATTCATTTATAATTGGTATCCTAACTGACGCACTTGTTTTTATGTACATAAAGTCTTTCTCACTCCCGAAACGAATGGAACAGAATAATATTCCACGAATGTACAACTGACTTGTGTACAATGTCTCTCTCCAACGCACCGAATGACCTTGACCCACGAACGCATGGGTACAAGGTTGCTCGCTACAGCAACGGTCGAATTCCTTAATACTTGAATATGCAGTTCATTCAACTTGAAGTTTGTGGTCAGCTGATTTGAAATATATTTCCTTCATAACTCAGAATTGAGTATAAGTAAATTTCGTGAATTACACGAATATTAACTTAGTATTTTTTTTACAATGTTAAATCCTAATATAGCTAAATTCAATTTATCAAGATAGTTCACATCAAATGAGTGAGATATATTCTTACCCAGATATTTCTGAAAGTCAAAATTTGAACGTTAATTACTAATTAATGTAATCACATAATCTTTACAAATACTTATTCAGTTCAAAAATCAATAGAAACGATTTAACACACTCCTCACGATTAAGTTGGTCAGGAATGATTACATGATCTATCACTCCACGTATTGTCAAGATTAATAAAATTTTACCATTACCCAATAGAAGAAAATCAATTTGTCAATCAAAAATCAATCTCCGCGTTGCATCAATGCTGCGCACGCTCATGTGGTACGTTTTATTTTCAATATTCCTGAAAACTATTGGGTATCTTCTCAACTAATTTTTATGACTTTCTTCATGAAGTACTTATCATTGGAATAAACGTGTTAAAACTACTTATCACTTTGGAGGAGAGTTTCACAACTACATAGCCAGATGCCTCGTCAGTTACACCTGTCCCCATCGCCGCTCTAAAAAAATGTGAAGTTTTCTTTTAAATCGTCTGCGCCGCTGCTAATCATCCATCCATACTATACATAAATGCATAACGCGAAAATGTGTCTGTCTGTTTGCTACCTGATTACGACTAAACCACTGAACCGATCGTGATTAAATTTTGCAAGGAGATAGTTTAGATGTCCAGGATGAACATAGGCTAACTTATGTTCTTTTAAATGTGTGATAAGAAAGATAAAAATGACTTTTGACAATAAATGTTGATGAAAACGGGAAAAAGGGTCATTTTCTTACGCTATCAAAACGATTAAAGATAAGTGACAACTATGCATGGCAATATTATTTGTCTCAAAGAGTTCTACCGAAAAGTCCGCAACAGCATAAGTCTATCAACAAAAATTAACGTTATTAACGATAAAAAATTATTAAAAACAGAAGTGTTAAAATACTTCCATTTAAGAGAGTAGTTTAAGAAGGAAAAAATCAATCATCAAATTTAATTAATTATTTGTTGTGTGCATTTAACAAAGATAACACAGTCATTAAATCGTAAAATTTCGACGAATAATTTAGACTTAACGAGAATTTTAATGAAATGGTGCAGCCACGCTATACCGTGGAAGAGAAAATTCGACCGGTGTGGCACCCTTGAGATGGTGAAGTGTATACAGCCGTGTATTAATTTGTAATATTATAAATTTGAAAAATTAGGATGCTGTACATATATTTTAAACCAGTAAGTAAAAATATTTTGTTCTTACAATATAGGTAGTTTCTGTTTTTTCCTGAGTACAAGATGATTAGTCTAAAATAATCCCGAGCAACGCCGGGAAACGGGTAGGGGAACTCGAATCCCCTCTATGACAGTTGACTGTTGCGCACAAGCCATTGCGTACCTTCCCCCTTCCCCTTTTCAAGAGGGTGTGAGAGAGAGAGGGCGGCACCTAATTGTATCTTCTGTCTTATGTTATCACTGACAACCTACAAGACAGACCGCGGACCACCATCGATAATATGCACATCATTGACTTACATATAAATAGGCCCAGCGGTCTCTACTGTGAGTCGTCTGTAATAACATGAGACAGAAAATACTGTGTGGTGTCACCCTCTCTCTCGCAAACCCGCTTGGAGGGAAGGTATTGTGCGCACCAACATCTGGGCAGCAGTCAGCAGTCAGAGAGGGGAATAGAGTTCTCCCACCCAAGCCGATGTGTGAGAGAGACAGAGACACCAAACTTCGCTTTCCCCTTCGGACAACCTGTACATAAGACGACCAGGTCTATATATATGTAAGTCTATGATGCAAAACCATGAATTTGTGAATTCTCACTGTTATGTTGAACGGAGACTCGACAAAGTTCATCAATAAAATTTCAATAAATAGGTTTTTGCATTAAGATTTTGGACAAAATTCAATAATTTAAATCCTCGCATAATGCTTCGCTTTTGTTTGAATGTATCTTAAGAGAATGATTTAGTAATAACAAATAATGTTTAGGATGTGCCACGACAGCGAAATTATGAGGTCTCTAAATACTCACATGCCGATATATTGCCATTACTTTTATTATTGAATATAGTCTGAACATTTCAAGTAGCATCCCATAAATTGACAAGATTAAACAATATGACGCGGAAGAATTAGTAAAATTCACTGTAGTTATAAAACACATTTATAAGAAGAACTTTAGTATATTAATGAATACACCCTCACTTGTCAAGAAAATGAGACGATATAACAAACAAAATAGAATTTTCCCAACGTTTTATGTTTTAAATTACCTTAAAACAGGAATCCGTATATAATAAAAAAAATATTGACACCGCATCATTTGCTGGTACGCGAACAGTAATTTCAAAATTATTGAGAACTGGGAAACATTTGTACTCTGCAATTCACCCAAAACCATTAACAAATAAGTTATTAAGCGAATTAATTGTATTACTGGTTAAAATTGTTGGTTAAACTAATGTTACGCACATATTGGATCATGGATTTTCTTTGAATGAAAATTGCGACGCATCGGGACATGAACCCGGGACCTGCTACTCTGGCCGCTGGTGTGCTGTCCACTGCACCAACCGCCACGGTTCCCAAGTTCGTACGCAACATTCACCTGGCCTGTTCCGGTGAACCTGGCTCACATCCCCATTCAAGGTGATAGGTGACCACAGGCTGCTTCAATGCGGGTAGCACTTAAACCCGGTTTTCCGCGTACCTACGCGTCGGATGCCAATTTTATCTCACAACTATACTCGGAAGTTGTCAGTTAACCCACAGCTATACTCGGAAGAACTCTAGCACCACAAAACGTGCATTTTTCTGGCCCTCGGATTAGTTCTAGAACGGGAAGTGACATTCGTAAATCTTGAAGAACGGGAAGAGAACCAACGTTACTATTATTTTCCGATCCTTAGCTCAGAGAAACAATGCAAACACTTCATTCAAAATTAAAAATATTTGTAAAAGAGAGATTACAAGTGGAATAAAATACATTTCTCTCCTAAATTAAGAAGACAGGATCAAAATCTCTTGCAAATTCATATAATCGAGTAGAAATTCCTCCATAAAAGAAAGATTTCTTATTATTAGGTTTTGACAACAGCAGTCCTTTAATTTACTTCGCATTTACTACATGCTTTAAAATTTTTAATTTATGCTACACTTTAAAGTGTTTCATTCATTGCAAAATAATTTCCGATTCCGGAGGCGAAAGCTGTATCATTTATATTCGGACGATTTTTGAGCAAGTCAATCCATCTTTCCATAGCCAGGTTAACAGTCACTTGAGACAATAGATTGAGCAACTCCATTACTGTTGAATTGGTCATTATGTGATGCGATTGGTTCATTACGTGATGGGGTAATTAATAAATACAATAATACAGCAGGAGAATTATGCAGTAGTTAAAATGTTTTCTTGAACAATTTGTAAAGAAATCGATCCCATATGGATTGATAAAATATTCTCCTCGTTTCTCATTTTGATTTGAGATAAAGTATGTCATTATCCCATTCGTTCATAAATTTCGCGTATGAATTTCTTAAATTTGTTTCAATAAGTGGGACATTACACGTAAGTGCGATTATAGTGATGTCTCCGCCACAGAATGTCGTGACGACTCCACCCAGAGGAGCTATCAGTCTCCGCTGCAAGAGGGGCATCCGAAGCGATTCAAATATTCACGCTTCATTTCGCGATACAGCAGCGCCTCTCCCCCTCCTCCCTCTCCACCATCCACAGCTGTAGAAGAAGAAGCCAGTGCCTCCTTTATCTCCTTTCCCCAGGACGCCCCTTCCTCTCCGCAGAGGGGAAGGTGGGGACGAGGGCTTGCACCTCCCGCAGCAGCTTCAGATAAATTAAGGAGCCGGTAGATCGCTCTCTCTGCACGGGACAAATTTTGTTTTGTACTCGGCGCGCAGTAACTTCTGTCTGAAGTCAATTATTCGCGCGACCGCCCGCTCCTGTTATGTATTTAGGCGGAGGCGGCGGGTGAGGCGGGGCACGCGGCGGGTCTTTGCGGCTGCGGCGGGGCGCCGGCGGCGATGACGACGACATCGAGCGCCGCTTCCCCCGCCCCTCTCATCCCTCGTCACGCCCCGCACGTCGCAGCGGGCGCAGCAGACTTCGCATTTCCAGTTCAAGCACGATTATTAAGAAGGCGAGTCGCCTGCCGAGAGCTTTTCCATGTGCAGCGCTGCTGAAGGTGCGGAGGAGGCCTGTGCTTCCCCTCGGCGCGCGGCGCGATATGCGCATCACGTGACAAATTCACTGGCTGCTCGAGGGTAAGGGGAGGGAGCGACGGAAAAGGGTGCTTCCAAAGGGGAAGGGAATCGCCGCTCGACGTCACCGTCACACACCGTCGACCACGCCATCGCTGCTCTACTGCTCTGGTGCTGGACGACTGTCGCCCCTTCCATTGCACCGTGAAATACTTGTCTTATTTCGATAAAAGGTTTCAAAGGCCGCCTATAAGTTATTTGTCTAAAAGGTTTCCCGTATATTTCTCGTGGCGCTGTGTGCAACCCGCCATACATCCGGTCGCCGCCGCCGACCCCAAATAATGGGCGCTGCCATTTGTCCGAGGTCCATTCGGGCGTTCTTTATCGAAGCTCGCGTGGCTCCAATGCGCGGGGGAGGAGTGAGGCGTGGGTGGCGAAAGGGAAGGTGCCAGGAGTCGCGTATCGCCAGAGGAGCAACACCGCCAACACGAGAGGGCGAGGAACAACAGTGACGGGAAGAGAGTGGGGTAACAGATCGAGCAACCTTCAGTTTCGCAACGACTCCGTAGAGCCTGAGTTTCCAATGGCGTTGTCACCAGGTGTTGATCCCCCAGGGACGAAACGGGAAATTGCTCTTTGATGTGTTTCACATGCAAAACCACTCGAAAACGGTTGAACCAATTACACCTACATACAGGTTACAAAAACGTTTATCAAACCACTACTTCCCTTCACTCTCAGTGGCACTCCGCTCGCTGATGGAGTAACGAGGAGGGAATTGTGAAAAGAATGAGAGTCTCAATGTATAAAAGTATACTTTGACTTGCTGTCAATGCCTCGAGTAAGTTCATGAATTCTTCCCCGCCGGTACAAAAAAATTGCATCAATTGATACTTCAAAAACTTAAGTAACCCATCGCAGGATACCAACCGTGTTTCCAAGAATTCTGAGTTCATTCACGCAGTCTCTATGAGGTTTCTCCAATTCCTGTAACAAACTTAAAGTTATTTTCTGGCTACATCTGAAGAATATGGGAAAATAGAAATTAAATATTTTATAAGACACTTTCTATTCCCAACTCACGTATTTTCCCGGTATTAAAAGCAAAAGGTTTATTTGTCGGAATGTTTTTCATTTAATAATAAATAAATAATTACAAAACAGCATTTCAAGTTTATATCTCAGACTTGTCAATTACCTCAATTTTCTCCTTAAAGTCATCAATATTATCTGAAAAATTAAATTATAAAGATTCGTAAGAGTTAATTATTAACGATTTTTGAATATTCCTTCGATGTGCTAATTGCGGTATTGACATACATCAAATATTAGTTTAATACGAAGATCACAGATCACGAGGTTCCCGAAGTTAGTAGTGCGGCATAGGAAAACATCCTTTTACGTTCACTGAAAGAACGCTCGTAATGTAACATGGTTGTAGAATAGAATTTGACTAAGCAGATTAGATGAAAATTTGAGATCTGCTGTGAATTTTAGGATCGCATTTTTTTATGTTTTAATTATTTTAATACGAGCGTGCTAATTACTGTCTAAATATAACACATCTTAATCGGGATCATTTCATCATGGGTTCATTTCTAAATAAAGAAATCAACCCACATACATATAACTTAGCATTACAAATATTTTGCAAGTACTGATATTCCAAAACGGGGCATCACGCGGGGAGGCCCCGCAACTTCGAGGAAACTACAACACTTGATGGTCGAGTGCAATGACACGACAGGAATCCCAGTGGCTCAAGAGAATGCGCTGAATGTGACCGCGCGCTAGCGTTATGGAACGCGTGGGAGGGCGGGAGGCGAAGGTGGGCTGAGGGGTCGGTCGCAAGGGCATCAGACAGCACGATGCCGCCGCGAAGCGAGATTTTGCGACGTATCTGCGAGCCATGGGGCCGCCTCCACCGCCACCCGGAACCAAGCTCCCGCCAGCGGCGTCGCCTCCGCCACCGCGTTGTCTTATCTGTGCTTCACGGCCCGGTAGAGCGCGGGCTCAGCGTTGTGTTACGTCGCTCCCGCACCTCGCTCCGCACGCCAGTCTCCCTCCCTCGTCAACACTTCGGGCTTTATTTGCAAAATAGCGCCATTGTTGACCCGGCGCCGCGACACGCCGCGACAACTTCAATGAGCAGACAATCCGCGCGCGCGTTCTCGCTATCAAGGCGGTGCCAAGACGCCTTCCACTCTGCGACGCCGCGAGACGTTCCCGTGGCATCTCACACACGTGGCGTCGGGGAGATGACTGACTCACCACATGTCGACAGCGTTGCGTTTCAGGTGCGTGGGATTCCAACTCCGTACACGCGTGGAAGGCATGATTCCTATCACATTGATCGGCCGAAAACAAGGAAACATTTATGATGCGAGGAGGAAACTGAAAATAAAGATCAAAAGAGATTGGTACTTAAACCAATTTGTGTTTCTTCAGGTCATTCACAATTTACCTCCAAAATGAGTCGACTATTTAATGGAAAACTAAGTTTACTTTTCTCTGATAACATCAACAAAAATGACCACGACAAAACTCTGCGATCCTCACATGAAATTCCCGCGACTCACGCGAGTGATAACTAGTTCTAAAATATGGCAGTGCATCATTTGTTGAGATACCGTACTCCAGTAATTTAAATTATAGCCCAAAACACACACTGATTTATCAACTATTATACCAACTTAGATTTTTATACATAAAAGGAAAATAGAGAGAATTAACACAAGCTCAACGGTTCGTCTGTGCTATCTTGCCTGTTACACCACGGAGAAAATAGGGAAAAAAGAACGTTCTTTGGAACCTGTCTATGGGAACGTTATTAGGAACGTTTTCCCTTTCATGACAAAGGAATGTCATATCCACTTGACATCAATGATATCAATTTCTTTTCCATTATACAAATTGTTGCTTGCTAAGAAACTCATCACTTCCAAAAACATTTGCCACAACTCTGGCTTCTCTTTCTGATTCCCTTACATAACTTGCAATAAATTGCTTGGAGTGGTTTTTCTTCGCCTTACTACTTTTCTTCAGTTTTGACCTGACCATCAGCTGATTTGAATTCACTCAAATAATTAGAAACATTTCATTAAGTACGACGTATATTTGAGGCAGAAAACTTAATTGGTTGAAACAAGAATATTGAGTAACTAGATTAGAAGAGACTATCATGCAAATGCATCTGAGGAAAAAAAAGACAAAATTCAAAACTTTTATGCATTTTACTATTACTATGATGTATGTCTGTATTATATAATATTATTACTGTTATTAATCAAATTTCATATAAGTAAAGGTATTAATAATAATTTGTCATTTCGGGTCTCGCGCGTATTGCAAATCGACTGATTCTATTGAAATTCGAAGGAGGAACCAATGAATTTGTTGCTTAGCACTTGTTGAAAAAGTACATTCTACGGAAAATCGTTTTTTGCCTCCTACAATAGAATAAAGAATTCCAGAAAAACCAGTGTCCTTCTATTTAACCCTATATATCGATTTATCAACAGTTCTTGAAATTAGAAACAAGGGATCTAAATATTTGAGTAATTTCAACACTTACATTGTGTTGTGAATAAAGGTTGTGATGAAAATAAGATAGATCACAAATTATCTTTTCTTAACACAACTTATTATAATTATTTACTGAATAACATACGATTGAAGTTATATTGGTACTACGCAACCATGAAAAGTGGGTGTCAATGGATATGAACTTCTTCTAAAAGCAAATTCTGCTGACCTCAGCATAGTGCTGACCTCAAATTCTGTTATAGGTTCGTTCAATTAGAATTTTGGCGAAATGCACAACAAATAAAACGCATGTCCTTTTATTTTTTACTTTTAATTTACAATAAGTATATCAAAATATTGAAATAAAATTGAATATCTGTAATTAGGATAGGTTTGTTTTATAAAATAGCAGATTTCTGCAACTTTTCGCATTAAATAAGAGGACGATAGGTGCAACTCTTAACTGTTTCATTTACGTCACCTTCCATTATCATGGAATATAAAACATAGTACGTTTCAAGAACTCTTTAGAAACTGTTTTTCATGAGAACTAAACCGTGAAAGACCATCACCATACTCTCTAATTACCGTACCGAATAATATCGAAAACGAGTTGCTTTCCTCGAAACTATCACAATTCCTGCTCATCACAAAACTTCTCACCTTCACTGCGTCCCCAGTGGCAAGACACATTTGCACAGTTGTTGAAAAGGATGTGAGGCCTGTTCTTCTACACACATAGAGACTCTCACTTTGATTTCCAGCGCTGAAAAGCAGCCAAACAAAACCCCTTTCGCGGGTCGATGCGTCGCGAGGCGCGTGTGAGTGCGTGGGAGGGTTTCGTTACAGACGAAGCAGGCATCTCTGTGGTTTGCGTAACCGGCGTGTGTGCAGCGCTCGATGCGGAACCGTGGTCGCGGGGGGACGGGGAGTTGATGGCAAGAGATCACGCGACGAGGAGCGCTCACTGAAAGATAATACGCGCCGTTGCTGCCGCTACGCGGGGGAGCATTTATCTCGCGGCCGCGGAGCACCGGCGCGCCGGAGGAAACGGAGCGGTGGTGAGGCGGGGAGGAGCGGGGACGCACCGCCGGATTTGATTAACAGCGGCCGACGAGGAATTGCGATGTAGCCGTGCTCGTGCCGCCTTTCCGGATCAAGACTACGGAACAGTTCCCTACAACAGAACACGGGGTACGTACACCTGATGTGGATGCTCAACCTTATGCGTTTGGAGAGATGTCAAGGGGCGCAATATTTTTTTTTAACTTCTACATTTTACGTATAACGCGTTCTTGATATTCTGGAGTCGGTGAGGTACTGACGTAATCATTGATATTGACTGAAAACGGCTATGTGCAGCAGTCGAAACCCTTTTCATTCGCAAGTACGTTTCTGTCCGAACATCGAACAACACCAGCTGGAAAATTACAAAACGGGGATGAAGTAATTACAATTAATATGATACGTAATACAACTATTATAATACATACAAGCATACAAAAAGTCGCGTGAGGGTCTTGCGGACCCCCTGACAGAGTTAAAACTTCCATCATGCGTGAAAGAAATTATGTGTTAGGTTTTCACTGTTAAGAAGAAACAAGAGAGGATATTAAAAAATCGACTTAAAATATTTTTTAAGCTATGGTAGATGCTTTAATATTTGTAAATGATAAATGTAATACAATTCATAAACGTCAGACGTTCATTGTTGAGATAATGAAAGAAAACCGTGTCAAAGGTCATGTTATATTTAGTTTTGAAATGACAGAAATAACGTTCAGTACAACTCGTTACTCATTTTAAGAGAACCAATCACAGGGACTACAGGGTCCTGGAATTCCCCACTGCGCGATGCAATGATTCTTATGTTCATATGCAGCCCACACACTCTCTCTATTTTATAAGTGTGTAATTAGCATCACTTGTTAGTTAGTATATTATGGTCAAAACTCATGTAAATTTTGAACCAGTTCCAGTAATCGGAATTCACTGAAATTCCGTACACATATATAAATTCCATAACAATGCAATGCTATGGAGTCTTAGAGCTGATCTGACGTAATACAAACTATTTATAACGTTAAAAATGGAAGGATTTACTGAAAAGTTAGGATGAGACGCAATCCCTCTCCTCTTCATACGGTCAAGTGAAACGGGTTGCATACCTAAACAGTGGCCATTCATAGTTTCGAGTCGCTTGAATATGGTAAATTCAAAATTTGAATTGGGTGCCGTCGAGACAAGTGACGTGGCAGGGAATGTTATGAATAGCGACGTTTGGGCTTCCTGGTAGGAATCGCAATAGTCGCATGCCGTTATATTTCCTGGCGGAACTGAAGCATTAATGATAGGGTTTAAACATCGGAATATCACAAGTATAATAATTAACCAATATAGAAAAGAGTTTAAAATTGAGTTAGCCGTGAAACAAGAGTATGAGAAGTGAATGAAAGACGCCTTTCTCATACGAAGATGCAAGCGATATAAACGTGACATTGTAATTCCGAACATTTTCTACGCTCAAGAAGAGATTGGTTTTCGTAAGGAGTTGCAGATTTAAGCAATGCCATAGGAAGATTTGAACCATCTATTTAGTTCGTTAACTTCTTGACAAAATCTCCAAGAACTATTTTATTGTTTAGAATTAATGCTGTATTTTCGTTGCTTTTGAAGTACAATTACCGTACTCGCAAGCACTCGACGGTCTGAAAGTCGCGCGCATTAGTGTATCAATGGTATACACTCTTTTTCTCGCGTTTTTTGTAGGATCAACTACCATCGATATAAATAAAAGTAACAAGCATTGCCTCGGGCTGAGGCTTAATCCCTGACCTACACATGTGCGAGCTTTGCCTCGAATTCGTATGAATAAATATGTAGTATGTACTCTTTGCCTCACCGCTATCTGAGCCACATATACTCGAAGTCACTTTGATACTTAGCCTAAAATTATTCAATATGGCTGACTTAAACAAATTGCCAACCTCTACGAAACAAATCCTTGAAACACTCGCGAAAATTTCAAGGAAAGCGTGGTAGGAAAATTTCAGGAAAAGCGTGGTCACAAAGAATTTAAGTAATATCCAAATAAATATTAATAGTAGTCACAAAAGCGACTATTTGCTGTAAAAAAATACAAATTAATAACACAACAAAAAAAGATACAAAGTATCCGTTCCACACGCTCGAAGCAGAATGAACAGAACAGCGCCACTAGAGCAAGTGAATTGATTGTTGTCCGTTATGAATTCAATTTGGAATATCATGATAATTGAATTCGAGGTACTCTTTACTCTTCTGGACGATGGCTAAATAAAAGCGTTGGCTACATTGAGTACAGGTTCCATACCAATATCATGCCAGTTAAATTGGCAATAAATAAATAAATAAATAATGTAGGGTCAAGAGAGCTGTTACAAACTGCGTATGACCACATTGAGGACAATAAAGTCATTTACTGCGACTAATACACAATAAACTAATAAACACAGAGCATTTCCGTTCATGTATTTTTTTTCGTAAGTTGAACTTCACGAAGCAAAGTATGGCGACTTTTACTATATGTTCCATGCTCAGCTGTACGTTTTTCACTGCTAACGGCCCGACTAGTGTTTGTGTGTTTCCAAAATAGAAAAGAAAACGTGCATCAATCATGTTTTTAAATAAAGTGAATAAAAGCGAGAAAGTGCATGGAAAATTTTAGAGCTTTTTACCAGTTTATCTGCGAAGATGAAAACAAATTTAAAAGAAATAGTTGATATATGTACGTCATTCAAAAAATGAAATAAAATTATTAGTAAAAATCTTTCAAAAATAAGCTTTCATTTACGTTTGTTTACTAAGATCAAATAAATAATGTATTCTATAGTGAAACAAATAAGTAAAAATATTATTGGGACAATGATAAGTGAATTTGTAAGTGAATATGGTTAGCAAGAGCGAATCTTAATACAAGTTGCAGCAAATACTGGCCCGGGATTTGTACCATCCTGGCCCGGGTTTTGCTCCGGTTTTCCTTCGAGTAGAGGCAGATTTCTTATACAAGTTCTCTAGGCTATTTCTAGGGGCATGTTTATTGTAACAATAAATCGTAAATTTAGTGTTATTTCAATTTTTATGATTTTTAAACACTATACTCATAATAACCTATAGTTCGATAATAATTTAAACATGTAAAATAAATTTTTGTGTTAAATTAAAAACATATTGACATTCTATTAGTATTATAATTCGTAGCTAACTTTTTATCTTACCTAGGAATTTTTGCTGAAATTTTTGAATCCGCCTCTTCCTTAGGGCCCTTGATCGGAATTGATGGGATGGTCCCTTGCTTGCTTCCGGAAAGTAACTTAGTTTATTGTCCTCCACGTGGTCATACGCAGTTTGTACAGCTTTTTTGACAATAGATTTATTTCAAAGCTCCAGTTGAATCAGAGTTAATCACGTCATGTTGATTTAAATATCTAAAAAGAGCTTGTCGTGCATGAGAGGTTCATACAGGCAACAATATGTTTAGTTTATTGTAGAATCTATACACATAAAACAGTCACTTTCATGTCTGTGTGTGTCTGCAGACCTGTTTGTCCTCTTAAAACTCGAGAACCACTCATCCGATATACGAGATTCTTTTTTTAATTTATAGATATGTTCTCTAGCAAGATCTTAGTAAATATTTTGTTCCCTTAGGTATCACACGTAATAGGTAGTAACGATAATCAAGGGGGAAAATCAATCTTCGGAGAGAGATTTCTGCATACGCTGCTTAATCGGCTAGAGACAGGTGACAACAATGAATAGTGATATTGTTTCTCACAAAAAGTTCTACAAAAAAGTCCCGAATAGCACATGTTTATCTACAAAGGTTAACCTAAATTATATAATTTTTTTTTGCAGAGGCGTGTTAAAATACTTTAATTTAAGGAGGTAAAAAATCCCCATCAAAATAAAAGTATTCTGTGTTTTGTGCCTTTAAGAATAATTTATTTATTTCACAACAACATACATGTACACTTAGAAAAGGTGGAACTGTCTCGTAAAAGTTGGATCAATAGATTAGATTTTACAAGCATTTTAGTTTTACCTGCCGCCACTGTCGCCGCCAAGCCGTGTGGCTCGGGCAAGTACGCGACTGGTGCGTCACGATGCGACAGAGGTGCTGCACATTTTAGAAGAATTAGAGTAACATAACAAAAACAGACGGGCGAAGTTGCGGCAGACTGCTTGTTATATATACTTGAACAAAAACTAACTCAGAAAACCCACATGAAAGATAGATATAAATACTTTCACCTTATTCTATTCTGCGTTAATCTATGTAAAGTTAAATTTTTTATTCTTGCTCGCAGGTTTTGTTATTACAAGTAGAACAAAGAAAATGGTTTTTGACGGTTCTCGACGCAACTCGTTCTTTGAAAATGCATAATATGAGAACTAACACTGATTGGATCCAAAATTTTACTTTATGTTGAGAGAGGTATTTTAATTATTTATTTACATTTTTATCGACCTAACAAAGCGTTGATGTACAAAGTTACATACAATGGTTTGCTCGTAAGGCGTAACGACCGGCCTCTTTAGACAGATTATAGTCCAAATTGTAAATTTGTAATCATTTATAAACGAAACATAATTTTATACAAGCGCCTCATAATTTATGTTAGTGATTCAGTGTTCATTGTCAGTTTTCGACAACTTCTGAAATGAACGGTAACCACGGTAACTTCTGAAATGAACAAGTTCAATTAATAAAACGAAATAGGTAAACGAGTTTACTTAACATAAACTAGAATGCCAATTTCAAGTTCATTTTTTCCTCCAAAATTATTGTAATCTGGTCACTTTTTTGTTGTTTGATCATCTGACACGAATAACAAGTCGTTTGAAGGAGAGAGCTATACTTTTCCAACTTGTTAATTAGACTTTGAAAAAGTTTCATATTACAGTTGAAAATGTCTTGTCATCACTGTATTTATTTTCACGTTTTCTGTTAATGAAACAAAATTTGCTTGAAGCAAAACAATAAAATATTCTTACAATTCAAGACTAATACATTAATATTATTATTTTAATAAGCAACGAATACTCATTAACCCTTTAAATGCAAATACAAATTACATTTTAATTCGGACATCGAGGGGAACAAGCTATATAAATGTATACGACATGATACCCAATACCTGGTGTAAAATGAATACTAATTCATATCTCAATATATATTTGGGTAAAATGCTCTTACCTAATAGTTCAAGGAAAATTCCAAAAGTTTTACGTCATTTCTTCAAGAGTGAACATGACGGACGATAAATCGAACGAAGGAATTTCTTCATGTGAATGCTATCACAGCTATAAAATTGTATAATTCAATTTCTTAAATACTGTATCAATAGATTATCTGAACAATTTTTCAATTTGATACTTTACCCTATTCACGGCAATAAAACATCAACTGCATTGCAAGTAAAAAGGTGGTGATAAAATTTTCCGCATTTTATGATGTAAATTAAATATTAAATTGCTTACGAGTCGAAGACTAAACGTAACACAAAACTAGGTCAGTATATAATACTGGAACAAAACTGTCTAGGTAACGCTGACCATTTCACTCATGTTCTTCAACAATAGTTGAGTATTCCACATGTGACTCTAGTTAATGCAGACATTTATTTAATTGAGAAAATGCGAAATAAGGACAAAGATGAACAGGTTTTTCTTTTGGCTGAGATGAATCCTCGTTGAAACCGGCTGCTATCCCCGAAGAAGAGGGAAAAAGAAAGAAAAAAAGAAGTGGAAGAAGAAGAAGAAATACAAGAGGAAGAAAGGGACATTAAAGGTCGGAATGCTCGTAATTCTGAACACATGGAGAAATATGCTTGGATGTGGGCTAGGCGGCAAACGATGTGAAAGGGAACCACCGTTAAGTTTTACATAAGAAGGTCATCCTCCTCATGAAATACCATTCTGAAGTTAATACGGGAACTTGTGCGAAACAACACATCAGTCAGTGACGTCACGGATGGAGAGGCTAAAGCTTGGGGCGCGAAAGTCGACGATGAGTTGAGTGCTGGGAATGGACACGAGGAAGTAGGGAGTTGTGGTGGCCGGCTCATGGCCGCTCAAATCCAAAGACTCCGCCACGCCGTGCCGCCACTCAACCACCCTCTTCGCGGGTGATAAAAACAAACGTGGAAATGAGAAACAGCTCCTCCCGGCCGACGTTTAGTGGCCCCCGGTGGTCCATTAGAGCGCTGGGATCCAGGGGAGGCATTATTCCTGTGGGAAGCTGTTCCCTCCTTCCCATCCCTATTCGCTGCTCCGCCTCTGCACCGGCGTCGCGCCCTTTTCCACCCCCTTCCCGTATTCCCCCCTCCGTGTCATAATCCGATTGAGTGATGGTACTTTTACAACTTTCTGCAAACGGGGTCGAGGAGCGCGCAATGGCTGCAATAAATAGACACACTACCTGAAATTTGCAAACCGGTAAGAAATTAAATTGGGAGACTTCTGCTGGCGTTCATAAAGTTACGTCGTTACGTATCCGTCCGTGTGTTCCCCAGCCAAACTCTGCTACCTCACACCATCCCGCCGCCAATGCCTTTTTCATTTCGTCGTCTCTGCGAGGTCCCCTTACCCCTGCACCGAAGACCTCATGAACGCCTCTTAACAGGCAGCCGACTCCAAGGCGCCTTCTTGGCTCAGCAATGAAGCAGCGTCTCGCTCCCGATGACACTCGCGGTACACGCAGCAACAAGCCTCTAACGCACCAGTCCACTGTGTTTTGACCTACGCATCATTATATTGTCTCGTGGATCACTCGGTCGACTTTTCCACGATCCAAGAAGAATTAGGTCGAAGTATATCATCAAATTAACCTGAATGGATGAAACCACGCTTGTAAAACTTCCCCAACACGAAATTTGATTTTAATCGGTCCTAGTACACTACTTATTACTCTTGAGCTCCATGACCTGGTTGTCATTTGCAACAAAATTAAGTTAATTATCTTGCTTCATGCATTGAAAGAACGCACAATGTTGACGTTAATTACTACAACTGAGCACTTAAAAGATATACACCATTCTACAAGTTTACAGGAAACAGCCTGACGGCTCATATGGTGCTCCCATGATGTAAGGGTCTGTGTTTAGATGGAAGAACCATCGAAGTATATGAGAAAGGGCGTCATGCTTGCGGAACGGATAGGATGGCAAGACAGCCTTCCAACCACAAGCACCGGTCGGAGACACATAGGTTTACGGGCGGCGCGTTGTTAAGGATGGAGAGAGAAGAGTGAGAAGAATCATAAGTGCATGGGAGAAATCTCTCTTCTTCCGAACATATATTATTATATTTGTAAGGTACAATACAACTAGTATATGTAATCAAACTCAGTAGACTTGTTTTTTGTATATGTATGCAATTAATCATATTTCACGGAAGTCATATAAATAACACTCCTTCAAAAAGAACACTCAATTAACCTGCTTCATAAAAGGCACACAATTAACCGTAATTGTTTATAAAAAGAATTCAATCAACATGCTTCTTTCGTACTGAGGCAGTGCTCCAGAATCAGACCAGAATTTCTTGGTATTTGTTAATACTATAACACGTGTCGAACTTCTTTTATCGTCAGGAGTATGTTGAAATGTTAAATCCATCTCTGCCTTAGGGCCCTTGATCGGAATTGATGGGATGATCCCTTGCTTTCTTCTGGGGAGTAAATTAGTTAATTGTCCTCCACGTGGTTATACGCAGTTTGTAACTGCTTTTTTGACAATAAAGTTTATAATAACTTAAAGACTAACATGCCGCAATCAAATCCGAAATAAAAGCTAAATTGACATACAGAGGTGATGCTAAGGCTAATCACCCATCACCTCAAGTGAGAAGCGTCATTCACCAAGGCTTCATGTAGGGTGTCCGAAGTCAGGTCACTCCGGGACGGCAGCTTATCCCTACTTAGGACATGAACCCTTGCTTCTAAGTTGCTGCCCAAAGTCACCATATCGTTCAACTATGCATCGCACGCCAACACGGGATTCTAACAAACAATAAAAGTAGAATGAATGCAACCTTCATTGCCTGCTACCACAGCAAGGAATTCACCTTGCTGAATAATCTGGCATCACTTCCAGGTGTCACAACTGCAACTTACATGGAATTGTCAGATTTTTTAGTAAAATCCAAGCTTGCCCTTAATCAGGCAAACTCTCTCTTCCTCAGTGGACAACATATTATTTTATTCTTGTGTATGCCTCATTGTATTGAAAGAGATTCAAAGTCGTAGAACAAAAGAGGGCGATTTGGTCACGAAATGATAAAAATTAAATAATTAAGCTATGAGAAAGGAGAAAACTATGCCATGAAACATATATTGGATAACGTTTCCCACTTCTTTCTGCTTAAGATGTCAATTGTCAGAAGAATTAACAAGGAAGAAACGTAAGAAATAAATTTTTGGGTCGGGTATAAAAAAGTAAGTCTTAAAACAAACATTTGTTTAAGTAGTAGTCTCTGTTTACTCAAGCAAAACGTAATTGTGGTCGAAGAAAACAATTGGTGAATTCCACGATCCCAGGATTCAGTTAAACATTAAATACGTTCCCTATTGCAATTACTGACTATTCAAAAATTCCCTCATGATAGAACTGAAACAAAAGTAAAAATTAATATAAAAGACAAATATACCGAAGTAAGTGGAAAAGGGGTAATATGAGCATTCGAGTGTTTTGACAAATGTTGAATGGTCGTTCAGAGCAGCAATGCAGCAAAAATATATCATCCAAGAAAAGCATTGAAAGTCCGCCATGTTTGACGTTTTATCTCCATTTGAGACGTGGATGAATTCATTCGCAGCTGCTGTTTTCATCACTTAGCTGGATTCTGAAACCACGTAATGGAAGAGGATTCACAAGCCTACGCGTAGACATTGAATTTACGAAGGAGTTACTCAGTTTGTGTTAACGTTTATCACCACATAAATCACTTGCTTTACTTTGTATATTTTACCTCACGACTGAATTCCACAATGCCATATTTCGCCACGAATAACTGAAGGTTAATGGCAGGCATTCAACACGATAATAAAGTTTCCCACTGGAATCTGTTTCCATTTCGCAGTCTCTTTTATTATCGGTACAACAAGATCATGTACCTGAAGGTTTGATTCACGTAATATGTATCCACGATTTCGAAGATGCCGGCTCTTAACTTTGTTTACAACGCAATATAAACGACAACTCTAAACTCTTTTCCTCTCTGAATGTGCATGCAGACTTGCCGCTAGAGAAAGTGGCCTCTGTTGATTCTAGTCAAATAATTATCAAATAATTAATCAACCATCATTAAACCCTCACGAAAAATTCATAGCAAATGCTCAAGTTAGATAGCTCATTTCATAAAAAAATTATTCTAATTGCAGAAATAAACGATCTGGAGAAATCTACATATTGTAGAATAACGACGCCAGCAGCAACTTTCATTGCAAAACAATTTATCTGTAATTCGTTCTCCAATCGAGTGAACTTAAAAATTTGTGATTATTTAAAAACGTGTGGTTCTCGAAAACATGTACAGAGCTCATAAATGTTTTTAACGTAGAACTTACAGAAAACATGGTGATTTATTACCATGTTCGATGCCGCCTGAAACAATTATTAATTATGTAAATGCAAAGTTTATGTACAAGAAATCCAAAGTACAGTGAAACCTCGGAAATTCGAATTCCTTTAATCCGAAATTCACGATAATTCGAATATTGTATTTGGTTCCCTCACTTCAGGATACAAGATCATGTTAAATCAAATTTCCTGATTATAAAATTTCGGAAAGGTTTTTTCGATAATTCGAATTTTAGACTGTACAAATGTTTTTATATAACACACAACTGATATCCTCTTTGAAATGAATAATAACGTTCTTGCAGATAAAAAATACCATAATGTTCTATTCAAACAGATCACTAAACAATTCCGCTACGGTATTTACACGCAGCTTGATCCTTTGTACTCAATTATTACGGAATAAGGAAGAGTTTCCCTTATAATGGTTGTCTCATTCCATAAACTGTAGTTTTCTCAGAATAAGTTTCATTATTGAAAGCGTAGTACTTTGCTTGTTAGTAACGAACTTTGTTGTATCTTCCTCATCGATTCTTCAATGACGTGACAACAGTCTACAATTACATCTTCTTTTGTCCACATTTTGTCTTTATCTCACTGACGTAAGTAAATTGAAGAACTTGTTACATTGTTATACATACGTACAGTATAATATAATGATCTGCAAATATTATCGTGCTCTAAAATCACAAATGGTTTTACTTTGTCCATAATGTATGTATAATTTGAAAATTGGCTCAAATTATTATAGGATTTTTCGGAAAGTCTGTAATTCAAAATTTCGTTAATTCAAAATATGTAAGTCCTGTGAATTTTGAATTATCGAGGTTTTCCTGTATTCTCAAATGATCGATTTTTAATCACCTGCAGATATTTTTACTTCCGGTATGTGTAAAACAATGTTCTTCCTTAAAAAATCTGAAAATAAATGTAAATATTTATCAGAAACGTTCAAATTATTTCTTCGTTTTAACATATCTTTTTTTCAAGATGATATTTACACATGTATTGTTTTCGATATAGAAGTTAAATCAATAACATGTAGGATACAGTAGCAACTGTTCTTCAATTTCAGGCTGACGCATGAATTGATCTGGAAATATTTTGACAAAACAAAATGGGTCATACATATGTGACATTCTTCTTTCCATTTGTTCCACTAGAAAAGTTTAACAAGTCAGTGAGTTTGTCCGTTATTGTGAATTTTAAGAGTAATTCTTCACGAAGCCGTTACCCTGCAAGGGTGAAAACACCAACTCCTTTCCCGGGTTCGAATCCCGAACTATATGGTTTCATGGAGACCTGAGCCTCTCAGTCTGTAATTTCCTTAAATACAACCACTAATCAGGAAACCAGTTCGATGGGAATAGGCAGTTTTTCCTTTCCATTTAGGTTTCCAATTAATGTTCCAGTCATGTGGAACGACATGGATCAATCATGTTCTGTAGTGTTTATGGTTCAGTATTTATTTTGATACTATTTTAGATACTCCCTTCAGGCCGATTGGATCCACATTCACTTGGGTCTGGGTAGTTTCTGGGATCTACATCCTCCTACGATTTTCATACACTGATACACTACATCGAAATGTTATGAGCATAAAACTGTTAATCAATGGTGGTTTCTTCTTTCCGCCAATTGTGACAAAACTATAAAAACACCCATTTTTAAACTTATTTTTGGCTGCGATTACATGGACCATCTCATCTGTAACTTTAGACATTGCGAGACTCACTCTTTTCTTTATTACTTTTTTTGTTTTTTCTCTCTTTCGTTGTGTTGCTTTGTCGTCGCATCTGTCGATATGGCGATGTTTCTGTCCCTGCCACGAGAAGACGGATCCTCACCTACCTCTAGCTTCTTCAGTCTCCTTTCTTAATTAAATCTCTTAGCTGTCCTACCTGTTCAACATAGTCAATATAGTGTGAAAATCTTTGCACTCTTGCTATATTTTATCCTCTGTGAAAAATATTCCTCCTTCTAGGTATTTTATATATCTAATCCTTTAATTGGTGTTGGTAGATTTCGAAAAAGAAGTAAAAGATGGCGTTGTCACAACCAAATTATTTATTTCCTCCAAAAATGTTTCGACAGCATGACTGTCATCTTCAGTGGTTCTACAAATAGTGAAATAACAAAAATAATAATATACAGATAGCTAAATAATGAACGAATATAAACAATTTTGAAGTTAAATCTACATAGCAATTAAGTTAATAAGAAAAAAATAACAATTCTTTAGGAAAATATTTAAATATATAAACATAGAAAGAGAGGATGAATTTAAACGAGGATTATACAAAAGAAATAAGCGTAATCCTAATTGCGGTTCCACTAACTTTTCTCGGTGAAGTAAACCGCTCGTTGAGAACTCAGAGTAATAAGTAACAATAATTATGTCAGAGTATCAAAACTTGTTCCCATATTTTCCGAAAAGCAACTTAACTAGTGCTTACGTACTTATTAGGGAGGAGTAAACGAAACTCAAGAAGAACTAAACAATCACAAAACAGTTTTTTACTGACGAGTTCAACGACCTGGTGTTTCTTACAAGCTAGAAAACAATGGTCATGATTTGCAAGAAGTGCAATAGCTTTCATCAAACAAAATACACGAAATCCACTAGTTGGTCATAAACCTGAAAACGAGCGCATTCGGCATCCACACACTCTGCAGCTCTTGCAGAGCCCGTGGACCAGCAACAACGCGCCACACCTTCTCGAGGCGTCGACTACGAATACATCAGCGGGCAACGACTCTCTGGGGCTTCCCATTCCTTCACCTTCTCACTCATTCCCCCACCACATCTCCACCCCACGAAGAGAAGCCGACGAAGCGGCACGAAGATGGCGCTCGACCATTTGCATCCACTAAACCTCCTCAATTCGTAACAGCAATCCCCCCCTCCCACACCCCAACAGCTCCGGCTGCCAGACGACTTGTTGTGCTAATCAGCTTAAATCGATGAGTATTTTGCGGTAGCAAAAAGGCGCGAAATTGGTGGAAGGGTCCTTGCACCAAGGAAAACCGTGGGAGACCTTGGAGGCTCTTTGGCGACAGTTTAAAGAAAAGAGCGGGGGAGGGGAATCTACCGTGTGTTTTGGAGCTTCAAGAAGGAATTACGAAGAACGTCAAAAAAAAAAGATTAAATTTCGCAAAAAATATGTCTTCGTATTTTTGGTCTATGTTTATGAAAGAATCACGATATGTAGATAATGTCAAAAAGCGACAACTTCAACTCTCATCATTGGAGTCAAAATATACATTTGCAGCAATGAGGACTTTCCACGTTCACTTCTTCTTCAAAATTTTATTTTACTAGAAGAATTATGCGACATTTTCTTGAAGTTAAAACAGATTTTCCCAAACAAACAGTCGAGCAAATACAGATAATTTCAGTCCAGCAGTTCGGGTTTCAACACAGATTCCACGGAGGAAAGCAATCTGCGGAATGTTGACTTCAACTACTTCAGAAACAGTCACACACTAACTACATCCAGAAAACCATTCTGTAAGATAGAAAACACAGGTAATTTTCAATAATATCCAATACAACTGGCATGAAAAAGGTGGAACATTGTAGAAGTAATTCAAAAATTGAAGTAGGAGAAGAAAGGAGTTCATTTCGTTCAAGTATGAAGAACGCTTGCCGTGAATGAACAATGGTAGAAAAATATTGGTTAGCTAGTTGACACAAGAACAGTGACAAAAATATATTTATCTATGTACAGAATAAAATGCAATTCAGAGTTCTTAGAATCTATTATAGCCGGATACTTGTTCCTAAATGAATAATAGATGAATACAATCGATTTAATCATTGCTATATTGACTGAATGTTTACTACGCGAATAAAACAATGTTTCAAAACTCGATTGTGTTTTAATAATGCTTTTTTTCCTTTCCTTGTATCTCCTGGAAGAGATGGGAGTGATTCACATTACTTTGAAATTGTGTCGCGGGACCCGTGGTTCACTTTATCACATTCATCCGCCATCCAACAACTAGTAATAGTAACTTTATTATTATTATTTATTTTGTAAATCCATTTATTTTCTCTTTTTCAATAGGTCGAGATTAAATCTCTTTTTTTTCAACTTTGAATTCACAAAAATCATGACACAATGAATAATTATTATCTAGTACAATAACTTACAAATAATAATAATGATAATTTCATTCTAAAGTCAAGACGTTTTAGTTCAATCACCTTACACTCATCTTAGAGATAATGAACTGTCTAGCCAAATCCCACTAAAAACTGTGCACATTGAATCTTTATTGAGAAACGTTTTTGCAATATCTGACACAAAGAGTAACCTCTGTTCAATGTCTTCATACTCACCAACTCGCACGTTTTGGGTCCAGTACAGCATGGTATCATGGGCCCAATATTTGCTTCTTGAAAAGCACAGTTCAACTCTGGCGTATCGGTTTCCACGCAGAACAACAGAGAAATATTGCCTAAAATCTCCCGAAAAATCATTTTCCCCCCAAATGGAACTCTCGTTATCATCGTTATTCTGAAATAAACACACTCATATCTCATTTTAGGAGTCATCGGTGTTTCATCCCGAACTATAATTTTGACTGATCTCAAAAACCTTCCCTCCTCTCATGACGGCTGGATCCTCTATGTTGATGATTCATGGATAGGCATTTGAATACAGGAGTATTTGCGAGCTAAGCTACCACTTTACAACAGAATAGCTGAGTTTTCAGAACAGGTGGTAGGTAAAGTGGAAATAGAAGTTCCTCGTTTGTAGTGAAGAAAATATATTACGAGGCAGATTTTTCCAGTTTCACCGGGTGCGGGAATCAAAAATTACCTCCAATTTGGTTGAGTATGGATCTCGCCGAACATTTCAACCACGACTCCTTATTGTCGTTCGTTAAATTTTTCACACAACTCGTTATTAGTTTCATTCCCCTCTTCTCTCGTGAATGATGGATCTGAAAAAATATCACTGACAAAATAATCAAAATAATTTCAAGAAATCTTTCTAAAACTTTCTTTACGTCATTCCAATAAAGTCTTTGTCTAGCAGAACTATAATCCAAATAACGATATATTTGCCATTATTACATGGGACAAAACCTGTATTCAATTTAATAGGACTTCTCCAAAACTA
Source organism: Laupala kohalensis (assembly GCA_002313205.1). NCBI lineage: Eukaryota > Metazoa > Arthropoda > Insecta > Orthoptera > Trigonidiidae > Laupala > Laupala kohalensis. The sequence continues at coordinate 1,401,900 of NNCF01129598.1, forward strand.
AATGTGTGTCAATAAAATGTGAAAGATTACCTATTTCTGGTGTGAATTTAAAAATATGTACTCACTGACGGATGACAACTGATGTACAAACAAATGTACGTCAAATATCATGTGCTAAATAATTAAGAATACTACAAATGATGACAAAGGGGTACATATATAAAAGTATATGATATTAAAAAGTATTTCGAGTGTACTATAAATTATTAAAAGTCAGGTATAACTTACGTGCAATAATAAATCTTAAACTAACGAATTCGTTACCACATGTTTTAAGGGAGCGAGAAACAGTTAAAATATATATAAGAAAATCATAACTCAAACTTAATTGAATGCCTTTAATATTGAAATAATTTCTAAGAATAGTTTCGGAAACATTAACATTCTCATGCGCGCTGCTCCTTTTATTTTTTTAAGAGTGTTCCAGACAAGAAAATAGAAACACGTACGACTATTAATTAAAATTCACTCACCATATCAGATCATCTCGCCTCATCAGTTGTCCACATGGAGTCCTATCTTCTTTCCACCAATGATTTAATAATAATAATAATAATAATAAAGAAGGTGGTGATGAAGAAGAAAAAAAGACGAAGAAGAAAAGCGCTTGGTCTGAGCACAAATCAGGTATCACCGATGCATGAGGCTCAGTGACAGACACACATTATGAGGCACTTGCCGATGTTATAACAAGTTGTTAAGGGTTCATTCGAATCGTCAAGAAATCGACGGAGAAATGAATTATTGTTGCATACCAAAATTTTGACTCCTTTATTGTAAAAAACAGAAATACATTTTTATTTCTAAATTATTCACAAAAGTTCTCCAAAAGGAGTAAAACACGGTAGAAAACGTCTCAAACTAAAAATAAATTAACCACAACCGACAAAAAGGGGGAAATATTAAAATTTAATAAATTCTTCATAATGTACAAATTACTACATTGTTGCGATATATCGCGCGGTGCCACGAATGTGGACATATATTTTTCAGTACAGAAGTGAAACATTCAAAAAATACATACAAATAAATCGCAATGTTTTTATATAAAAACACGATCAAATAAAGCACACGCAAAAATAAAAACAGTAAGTAAGAAAAAATTAACTCCCAATTTAAAAAGAATCGCTCGTGAGGGTGCCCTTCTCGAAGGTAAAGAAAGGTTTGGTCCCGCAAGCAGGCTGTCGGCGAAAGGGCTACACTCATCGCGCGCTCACGTGTCAATTATGAATAAATGGATGATAGAAGAGAAGTGGGAGAGAGCGCGAGAGGGAGAAGGAGACGAGGGCGCCGTCTGCTGGTGCTACGAAGGGGACCGGACAGCGAAGGGAGAAGCTGCCGCAGATAAATCAAGCGCAAGGAAACTTTGCTCCTGGACGCGAGCACGTGTTTTTCTCCAGTTCCTTTTATCGCGCACCGCACTCGAGGTGAGGCAGCACCTTGCGAATTCTACGCTCTGGGCATGTTTTAAAATACTGTTATCTTTGACGCTCATTACTTCTCGTTGCATTATAACTCGAACATTCTTTAAACTGTATCCGATATGGTCAAATAATCCACACCTTGGTTTTTCGACAGCTCTTCTCGGAAACATATTCTGAATTGAGAGTTTTAAAGATTCAAGTAGCTAGTTGTCCAGATTTTCTCAAGGGATCATTGGCAAATTATCATTGCTTTCGGGGAAAATCTTCTCTTAAGACTACCAAAACGTTTCCGATTATAACTCGAAGATTTTCATCTTACTTTTCTCATCAAACTTTTTTCTCTGTACCACGAAGTGAAACGCAGTTATAATTACAGATATATATCTATAATCTCAAGTCCAATGAGACAGGAGCACATGAGTGAAAAGTAATCCAAGTATCACCAGTTCCTACAGGGGTCTACGAAGTTCCCCATATTTTGTTTGTAACAAGACCCCACATTTTATTTGAAACAAGACCCCTCCGATGAAATAAAGTATTTAAAAAGAACCAAAAATTATACTTGATTTAATTAATTGTTTTAATCTCATTAATCCGTATGATCGTTCGTTGGATCGAGGTTTCTTCTACTCCACTGATATTGACGCAGAAATAATTTTAAAGTGACATCAATGACTCGTCCTTCATTTCAAATGAGTTCACTATTTCTATGATGGACAGAAATAGTATTTTCCACCATGAATAGCTGTGTATCAGAATCATCTTTCTATAAGTTAAATACTTAAATTTTTAGAACATTGAGTTATTTATAGTAAAAAATTCACCTAAACCATTTCGGCCAGGAGTTGCACAATGAGAATATTATCAGAACTCTAATTACTTCATGGATAAGTTGCTTAATGGATGCACTTCACTAAAGGAAAAGTTGAGTTAAAAATGAGGGAAAATACAAAAATCCATATCAATTTAATTACATCTCACTCCACTAATTTTTATGATGTCTTCCTTATCAAGAAAAGTATAAAATTAGTTTCGTGAAAAGAGATGCTCAACTCAACTCAGCACTGCAATTTTGTGGAAAGAAATTGAAAAATGAGAAATTGCTCCGATTCAATTCACTTGAATGGATACTTAAACGAAACATTCTACAAATATTGACATCCGAAAAATAATACTCAGTTCCAAGGAACGTGGGCAAATATCTGAAAACATTGCTTAAACAACTCGAGGAGTCCCTCTTAAACGACTTAAGGGCCAGTTGGATGACCATTGAGTAAACTCGTGTCGAAGATACCAAAAATACAAATGAACTGCATTTTTTTCCGCTTGAAATGATTTTAATAACCTGTATCCGAACCCGTACAAGAGGTCCCGTCATTACAACTATTTTTTTTTTTTTCTGAAAAACCCGGATTATCTACTGGCCAGATATTCGATCACTATGTTGATTGCTTTCATACGAACGTCACACAGAGGAGCAGAGGCAGACGAAAAAGAAGGAAGAAAGATTTCTGAAATTTGGCGATGTGGTGGAAAAAGTTTGCTCTACCAATAATATCTAATGGAGCGAATCATCGAGTAATATATGTTAATTTTAAATGGCAAGGTTTAAAATATGACTCAAAATTTACTATTTGAGCATATTTTCTATAAAATTCTGATGTTTACTCCATTTTCAAATAGTATAGTAAAAATTTCCAAGTGTTTACTCAAAATAATTTATATTCTAATAGTTTGTTAATATAGTGTATTAGAATACCTCTCACTATAACTATAATAATAATAATAAATATTATTATCATCAATTATTTATTATTATTATTATTTATTAGCTGCGAATCAGCAACCCCCTCGTTTGCAGTGATCAATAACATGACCGTGTAAAAACACTCGAACTGTAATATATGAATAAAAAGTTAAAATTCTGTAGATGATACTTGAATAATTAATCACAACTATATAAAATGCTGGAGAACCAAAGGAATTGTTTGAAATCAGGGGAAGAGTCCACAAAAATGATTGTTTTCATAATCATACACCGTGGACTGCACAACGTAACACTATGTACGTAATAGAAATGATTCACGTTACTAGATAGGACTGTTTCCCTCGTACCTACACTTAACCATGGAACTATCTCTACCTTTTACTCTCTTTCTTTATTTCCAAAAACCTTTATTTCTTCACAAATGGATTCACATCATAAATATGTGAACAATTTTAAAACTATAAAAATAATGTGCTTGATTTATCGAGCTTTGCTAGGATTAAAATTATCCATGGTATCATCTTTTTAAAAGCATAAGCTTATTTTGTAGTTAGTGTTGTCCATAGGACTAAAAGTCATTTCTAGAGAGAAACTAATAGAATTACTATTATAAATAGGCTATAAGTTTATTGTATGAAAATTTTACAAATAAAGCAGAAGTGATCCGTCGGAGTACAGAATTCCGTATCTGAGACCAGCACAACAAAGACGCTTTGCACCAATCCGAAAAATGACATGAAAATGAATTTTAAATAGATGAAACCTACTAAAATTCAAGGGCATGTAAATAAATATTAATCACCGACTGATATTAACCTCTACCTAATAGTATACGTTTGAGAAGAGAACGGCAATAACCTGCGCTAATTGTCGTTCAAGTCACTACAGGTTAAACACAAATTCTATAGTGTTTTCGATCTCAAAGAATTCCGCAAATGTAAATATTCACTATTTTCAAATATCGTTTTCAATTTTTGAAGGGCCTATATTGTTCCAATACTTCCCATTTCGTATACGGAAATCACAATAAATTATTTAAGCAGAAACACAGGCCCCTGCGTGCAAAAAGTTTAACTAATGCATCTGATAAAATAAACAATGTTACGCAATGCGTATTTTGGTCGATCCAAAAAGTTCCTCCAAGCAATACCAATCTCGCTGCGAGTGGAAACAATTCCATCAGGATGTTATTACAACCGAAACCTCTCAGCCAAAGCATGCTGCATCAATGCACGCGTTGAAAACATGCATGCAACCATACATTGAAATCACCTTTAACCAAAAGTCAGAAGTACCAGTCAGTAATGACGACATTTCCTTATTGTTTCTAATATAATTAACTTAAAACTGTTGATCGAGTCCTCGTTATATGAGTATTTGCTACACTTCCCAAACACGAACACGAAGACGAAGCTGTGTGACAACTAGAGGATGAATTGCAGGTCCCTCCACAACAAGAACTATGTGAACACACATGAAACATTTTGTCTAAACAATGTTCTGTCAAAAAATATATTTATAATCACAATCAGGTAAAATTCCCTTACATCCAAAGTGAAAGTTTACTAGAAGATCTAATCTAATGAGACAGATATGAAAGCAGTTTTTCGAAAGAGAGAGGGTAAATTAGAAATTACGTTGCAAATTTCCGGTGTAGTTGGGAACAAATATTAGTTTTCTTTAATTTTCATGTTTCCTTTACAATTATGTTGGGAATCACTTACGTTACAAGTCATCCACATGAAGACAGGTAGAGAACTATTACATCATTCCATACTGATTCCAAAAATTCGTATGTTTTGTAAAACAAACGTAATAACATATCAGCGGGAGTTCATGCAATGGTAGCTAATCGATTTGTAAAAATTATCTTAGTCATATAACAATTAAAATTTTATATATCATCATAGGTGTGAATGGTAACACACAAGCTAAGGCTTTGAATTTTTTTATTTTTTAAATTCTCCGTGGAAACATTGTCACTTCAGTCACATAATTTTCATGTTTCTACCATCAACAAATATGTTAATTCCTATAACTATTCATTCAACAATCAACGTTTTGTCTCCTATTGTTTAGTACATTCTCAACAAAGGCATCGTTGAAAGAACATTCGTCAACAAAAGGATAGTGTTTCGTTACAATAAACTTGTCATTAACAATTACTAGTAAGATTCCTTAAAATCGCCATCACGCACAATTATTAACATGGTATTTCAATTCAGCTTACATTCTCAACATGTTTATCGACAAACCATAACTCACAAAATCAAAACATTCGTAATATAGCATAAACGCAATTAGTGTGTATGCACTGTGAGCGTGTAAATATTTTCGGATAATTTTTGCTTTGTGTAGACAAGAATTTTAAAATCAGAATAACATGAGTCACCAATGGGACTCAAATAAAATTACATCAATATTATAAGAAGGCAAATGTTCATTAACGTTTCTATTGCCTCTGACATTGGAATATTTATTCAACAGGGGGCAAATTCTGGAGCAATTCCTTCCAGTAGGAATAAGAGTGTTTGGAGCAAATGTCGGTTACGTCAGCAGAACTGCATGCATGCGACGGTATGACTCCTCACAATATTTCTTGCCGCCGACCCCGATAGTCTCAAGACACTGGGAGACGGAACGGGGGTAAGGCGATCCTCCGGGGAAAGTGGGGAGACGCTGTTCTCAATCTCAGGAATAAAGCTTTCTTGTTTCACAGGCGCGTGGCTCGCAACCGCTGCTATAATTTACCCTCCTATAATGAGGCTGCGAGCGAGGGGAGCTCCCAACCCCGTCCTCTCCGCTGCACTTCCCCTCTCGTCATACGCCGCCTTAAAATGCGTTTCGACACCTCCCCGCTTCCGCTCACCCCGCCCCGAACACAAAGTCCCCGCTTCCGTAAACTAGCACGTTGCCGCCGCCGCTGTGGCACTAGTTGCAGCTCTCCAATATATATGGGGATAATCTGTAATCAAATTTAGTACAATTGTCTTGGTGCGACCCATTCTTTTGGGGTTTTATGGCGTGGAAAAGAAGATATAGAGTTTATTTTGTGAAACACTTGAAAGTGAAGCGATATTTTAAAAAAGGGTGTACAAGGGGTAGAAACGGCGTGTGCAGCGACTCCGCCGAGAGGGGCGGGGACGTGCGCCGGACGAGGGGAGAAACGAGGAGGGGTCGGGAAGGCGGAGAACCCGCCGCGCAAACTTTGATCGGCTTCGGGTAATAAAGGAAAATTTTGGGCGGATTTGAAGAGACAGCGCTGGTTCGCTCGCAGAAGGAGGTTACAACTTGCGAGTGGAGACGCGACGGAACGAGGAGTGCGTGGCGGGGAGGGGTAGGGAACGTGCTGGTGGAGGGGTATTGTGAGATTTACACTCGACGCAACTCGTGCTCGCGACTCCCCTCGCGAAGGCTGTGTCCCCTCCGCCAACCGACCCACTCGCTGCTAAAAACACTGGCGAGATAATACCCACCCTAAGCTGGAAGCGGTGCGGGCGTTTTCCATGCGAGCGGGGAAGCGGGGAGATGTCAGGTCGGATGACCTGGCCCACACTTCCACGCCACGCATAAATTGCATTTAGAATGAGACAGCGCAAGTCTCATAATGCGTTCCATCTCCTCCGCCGGGCGCAGCGGGGAGCGCGGTTGCGCATCTCCCAAGCTCCGCCTCTACCCTGCGAGGCGGGAAGAGGGCGGGGATCAACAGCAGCGTAGAGTGGCGACCGTCGGAGGTTGAGACTCACCGGCGGCGGCGCGAAGCGGAGCAGCGCGGTTCTCGCAGTGCGGCGGTGTCGCACGGCGTCCCGACGCGGCTCGACGGGGTCCGGCGCGGCGCAGGTGGCGGAGGACGGGCGACTGGCGACAGACGCTGCACAGAAATACACAATCGCCGCGCGGACAACGCGTTCAGCGCCAAGCGGCCTCACTGCTCAGGGAGGGGAGGGGAACACGTTCAGAGCACCCCGCACCCTCCCGCTCCCCCAGATGCCTCCACACAGAAAGAAAACGCACTCGCCTCGCTGCTGTTCTTTCGGGAACTCACTCTTGCTACTCCTTCGTCCGTTCTAACCACGTGAAGTGACTGAGCGGCCTAAAAATTCCCAATTGAAATAAATTAGATTCTGAGTAAATTAATTCAAGGATTCCAGAACTTCAATTGCGTGAGGATGCCGAACAATCGCCTTTATACTCGAGCTTTTTCATGTCAGTCAGATGAGTACAATCCTCTCCGTCACAATAGTCAGAGTTAAAATGTAAAAATTATGTCTGACTCATCGTGAATTTGCTATTAATACAAGAGATGATTCAGGAACCAGGACAATTATTTAATCAGAGCTTGTCTCTTTACAGTGGTATTTACAGAAAAAGGTTATACCCGCGATGCAATACGACTGTAACTACTCCTTCCGGTGTTTCAATATCCGGCCCAGAACAGTTTAGAAGTATAGTACGCGACGAAGTCTAATTCTTAGCGCGTTGTATTTGTGTAGCTAAAATAACGGATTATGTGCGCTCGACACCACACTCTCGCTATGACGAAACGCGGAGGAGCGGAGTCTCTGTCGAGGGCCAACAGCTGCTCCTCCACCGCGTGAACCGTTGGCACGTCCTCGCTCCTCTACCCCCCCTCCCCCACGCTCCTCCAACAACCACCCCCGCCTCGCCACTTCGCCCAGCGATCGTGGTCTCAATGAAATTTTTGGCTTGAGCTTCACTCCTCAGAATCATTCAAGTCCTCAGCTTTTGTTTTTGCGCGCATGCCGACCAGAGCGCGTCCCACTGTGGTCTGCGGTCTATGGACTTCGCTTTCTTCCCTCGTCCGCCTCGGATGTTTCGAGACGGAGTATCTCCCAAGAAGATGCTTGTTTCATGGGCGCTTGACACTCAAATGTCGGACGTGACGGGAAACTGAACACGTGTTTTCGTAACTGTACGAAGTATTTACTATATAATGATGAGCCCAAACTACTGTAGACTTTCGAATATTGGTGGAGTTGATTGTTGGCGAAGGAATCTGACATTTCTTTTCAATCCAAGTTTCGTAATATTTTAGCGTTATACAGATCATTTCAAAAAATCATCAGACAATTTATTGAATACAGTTACAGTAGTATAATTCCAATGAAACGTGCACTAACGTTGTTTTATTAAGTTATGACCTTATTGGACAGGATCAAAGAATCACATTTCTGCAATATAGTAGTTTATTAACGTGCTACATTTTCATTTTTTTAAGCATCTGAGTCGTACCCTTTCGTTTTCAGGTAAATTTACCATCATAAACGATAAAATTTGAATTGAGACTAATAATCCCACAATTTTTATGCGAGGAATGACAAAGCGAGTGATTTGCGGATTATTGGGGAATTTAATAATAGGCACCCATTGAGCCGTTAGTCATCGCCGTTTACTTGTATCAGTATGTAGTTGTAGCTGTAAGAAGATCGTAGACTTTCGCGGCTGGAATCACATGAATCTTGACTGTCCGTGAGTCGCCGAGTCGAAGTTTCGAATACTGACATCACGGTCATCTTGCTGTGGCCTTCATCAGGGTAAGAAGACCACAGCCGGATGGCCAAAAGATAACTGAAACATAAATATTCTTCACCTCGACGCGGCGATTCCCGGACTGCCAGTATTCATTACTAACAGTAATTAAATTAATGACAAAATATTTCCTTTGTTTAGAACAATTGTGTGTATGATTTTTTCTCTCGGGTTAATACTTGACTTCAGGTATGTTACACTTGCACTGAGAGGAATAAATTCGAAATTCTTACGCTAATTGAGACAAAAGTTAGATTGAAAACATTTCCGCTGCTTTGATTTACATTTATGGTAATATACACAATTATGTGAAAACTCTCAGGAATATATTCCGATGGTTCTCCCCCCTTCTTCCCAAATAGAGGTAATGCACCAGGAGCAGGTTTCTCTCCTGTCCCCCCCACCCACTGAGAAAATCAAAATATTAATTTCATCTTACCAATTTGGCTAAAATGGCATTACCTTATAATACACGCTAGTCTAAGCATAGCGGTCAGCACGCTGATTCATTTAATAGAGGGGACAAAATTCAAATCACAGAGTAAATTTATTTTTGCCAAGAAAATTTTTTTCGATATTAATATCCGGATTTCTTTGGACACGATCTCATAAAACTGAAGCAAATAAATATAGTAGATAGTGTCTATCTACTGTATTCCAAATTCGACAAGTCACCATGTTTGTTCATTATATGCTACACACATTTTATTTTGTTCCACCGTCCGAGGAAAAAATAACACATTTACCTTTCTCAAAGCAATTACCGCACCTTTTCGGAGAAAAAAAAGTTTATTGATGAATTATTTTTGACAACTTAAATTAATACATTCAATATTACGAACGCAAACAAATCTTAATACAACCAGAGAATCGGTTGTTTTCATGGAAGTAAACACTATGTAGTTCAGCCGCTGAGTTAACAAGACTTTTATATATGTGATTTACTTTTCATGTCTCACAAATATTGCATTCGGTTTCAAGAAATCGAACTATATCCTCTGTACTTCAAATTTGCATTGCATGAAAACTTAAGTTCATTTGTTTTACGCAGTAAAAAGTAAGTAATGCTATGGGTCAGTCATGGTGTACGTTGATGATTCCCAATAATGATTCCCAATGAGCACGCCGTTTCTCCCAGGGGCGATGAAAACCTTTGTGAGGGATGCCCTGCTTCGGTTCACATTCTCTAACACACATGTTTCAGTATCCAATTAGTATACATATCAACTCCTCCGTCATTTCACATTCATAGTTATACAAATAAGAGAAAAGAAACCTAGTCAATAGAACTGCTGTACAAGAAATGGTTTATATTAGAAGCCGTAAATGATCTGTAGATAAAAAAAACCCTGGTGTAAAAAGCTTGGAGTACGTGGTTCCGGAGTAGAGAGAAGACGTATTCAAGTCTGCGGCTCTTCTACTCATGCTATGCGACCACAAATTAGAAAAATAGTTTCAAATTTGTGAAGTACTAGTCATTTCTTTTCAGCTTATAGCCGTTTTACTTTCTCATATACGTAGTATATAGAATGTATTGTAATCGTGACAAAAATTCGAAAGCGAGATTTCGACAGAAATATCCGTATCGGCGATCCCTCATTCTGAAAAAGTTGTTTTTGGCATAACGACCGTCCGTCTGTCCGTCTGTGCGCAGTGATTCTGAGTAAACGGATGAACAAATTTAATTCATATTTCGTATTTATGGCAGAATTTACTTGTTGTCGATGCACGTGCTCAATTTTTTTTACTTTTAAACAAAAAGTAATTTAAAAAAAGACGGTAATAAGTTTATCTAGCGACTATGAGCATGAATAGAGCACTGGAAGATGACTCAAATATAAGAGGACCACACCAGAAATGACTCTTTAACAACATAATTTTTTGCCCCTCTATGCTGCAGACGGAGAAACGTATGAGAGACAGTATGTGCGATGAACTTGCACCATTAGTTTTTAGTTCTGGAAGATGCATGAACATTCTACGTACTACATCCACACAGTACAAAACATAGAGTACATGAATGGTAAAATATTTTTTTTTAATACTATCGATTTCACCCCAAATAGAGTTTATCTTAATCCATTATTTTTTCTTTTTTATAAAACCTCAAATTGCGAAACCTGTTTGTACCCAAATAGAGGTTAGTGTATTATCTAAGTTTTGATTATCGGATATATGTCTCCCTCTCTCTCCCCTCCCTCTCTCTGTAGCAAAATAAAAGAAGAAATAAGTATTGCTCGAATCTTGAGAAAAGATAATTAATACATTTTCACCGGTACTATTTACTATCAATGGTCAAATTTCATGTTATTTTCCTAAACTAAACATGTTTCCTAATTATTTTCCGCGAAGGGTAATGAAAACTCGAACATTCTAATTCCTCTACTCTTACAAATATTCCTCTAATATTGCACCAACAATTCTTCTAAAATCCCCATAATTGCTCGTTAATGTTCATTAATGTTTTGGCTGTGTTCGTGTGTAATGATAACCTCACTTTCTTTAAACAAATATTATAAACAATAAAGTGTTCGTTTATTAAAACTGATCGATGTGCAATATATCTTCGAGAGATATAGCCTAATTTCTCGTGCCACGCGTATTAATGCTATATTGCTATGAAAGTTGACATTTCATATCTATTTGCTCGCTTTTTTTTCCAAGTCGCACAATAATAACGTGAAAGATAAACTGATACATTTAGCCTCTTAATGTAATGTTGATAATGAGCTACTCAAGAATTTCCTCGTCCATTGCATAAATAGTTTTGCTTTCAGGTGCTAGGAAGCGACATTTCGTTTCGTGCATAACTGTCCATGCGCAAATACTATCGAGCTAACTTGAGACATCCCAAGGAACTGGTTCTTATTACGGAATACAGAGGTACGGAAAACTAAAGCCTTTTGAAATCAATGGATATTCTGATTGAACAAGCAATATTCGAATGCACACAGAACTTGCTTCACTGGACCAATGTTGCTATTTAAATTTATGTTACCGGAACCACCCCCGCCCCTCGCGTCATTTTCCAGCAAAACATACTTATAACCTAAGGTATGTTTATAACCTAAATTATAACAAGAAATGAGACTTAAGACTTCATTTGAAGCCCTGTCATTCCTATTTATGTTCACCAAAACCATTATTCAATCCAGAATTAAGCAAACAGAGATATGGATACAAAGATATTACATATTTTCCATCTCGCATGATTTTCAAGAAGAAAAGATACGTTAAAAAACATTCAAAATCCTTCCAATTTCCTTCCTAACTGACATTTCAGGTGAAGTCTATATATCTTTTGTAGGAAAATAGAATAATATTATATTTAAGTTATTTGGTGTTCGTGTCAACATGTCTTCGTTTCAATACTTGTCTACTCTAATAAAATGTGCTCTTCGGCGAAAATTATTACTAGTATTGCGTAGCAATCATATTTTTCACATTTAATATAATTCAATACAAATTGAAGAAGTGTCGGCAATTGGAAATCTTGAAACTGCTCGTCCCTGCTTCAGAAAAGGGAAATGACCGTGGTAGGTGTCTCAACCCGTTAAGCGCTGCATAGAAGCAGTTCGTGCACAGGTGACACCTGGCAGTGAGTGGAGAGGGGGCGACAGGCTGCAGGTAAATGTGCGAGAGGACGGGATATGGTCGTGGCAACAGACCGCTTTTTTCTCGGCGACGCAAAAAAAGAAAATCTCTGCGGCCGCGTGCCCCATCGGCCACATGGGCGGGGGAGGGGGAACGGTCGACTCGAGACGAGCAACGGTCGCCTCCCCTCCGACTCACCCCTCCCACCGCAGTCGCGCCACGTCGGCACAAAACACCCGGGGAAAACGGAAAAGAAAACTCAGAATGCGTGAAAATACTGCAGCGCGCTCGAGATTTCCCCATGCACATACAAAGAACAAGTTCAATATTAATAATTCGCTCGTTCCGGAAGTTTATGGGACGACTGGGGGGACGGAGTGGCGCGCGGAGGGCAGGACGGGAGACGCAGCGAAGGGACGAGACGTCACCTGCCCACCCATCGATCGTACAAAAGGTGGGGGGGGGCTGCCTGGGCCGACGTGAGGCGCGAGAAGCGACCGCCGACGTCGTGCTGAGTCAGGGTGTCGCAGATCGCCTCCGCCGGCCAACTTTTACGTCCCGAACTCCCGTCGCCCCGTCGCGCCCCGCACCCCCCGCTCCAAAGCTCGGTTCTTTCGCGCGTAAATAAGCCGCACTAGAAAGAGGATGGAGAGGTACACGTAGGGTAACCTCGTCTTGCCTTCCTTCGTTCATCCTTGGGCGGGACGACGATCCTGGAGAACAGACAGTCGACTCCAGGCACATCACTTGTTAGTCCAAACGATTCTACTTCTGTCCTGGTCGACACGACAGTGCCATGGAATCCTGTTACCATTAAGTCAAATATCATAATTAAACTTATTGAAAGAGAGTGATAAACGGGAAGCGATCTTGACTTTTTTTGTACCCGAAAAATTTATGTTTGTATTTCCGGAGTATCGTGGCGTTAAGAGAACGACAGAATTTCGAGTGCGTGTTTAGGGAAAATTATAACGTACAATTTGATATGGATGACATACGGATTATATGGATATGGACGCTCCTAGATACGGATGTCAAATAAAAAGTTAATACTCCGCATCAAGTATCCAACGCACTTCAATATTAAGAAAATCGAGCATGAAATAACTTCGTTGGCAGACAATTATATCGCAGTATATTTAAATTACTCTTTTGTGGGATTAGTAATTTTAATTTCATATATAAATATATTTTCGAAATTTCAATTATTACTCTTGTTCTGTAACGTTCCATTTTAGATGAAAAGTTTTCATTGCGTAAAACATTTCTGCTCCTAATCGAAGATATTAAAAAAATTATTAAACTCGTGTACTTCCCACGGAGAAGAGGTTGTAGGGTTTCCATTGAAAAGGTAAAATAGATTTGCGCTCCCGTTTTGAAGGTACTACTCCGGATGTCCCCCACCTCCATGGAGACGAAAGAAATGTCGGAACGCGATCTCAGTTTCAATGGCCAGTCTCCGAAAGTCCGGTGTCGGGATCTCCTTTATCAAAAGCGGAAGCTTAAGTACTTATACTGTATGCTTGTAGTGGAGTGAACTGGAAAATAAATCCTCTTCAACATGAATTATTCAACGGAAATCTATCGAGTGGATTTTAATATCTATGTACAGTTAACCATTCTCCATTTCGTTATCAAATTTTTATTCCCCATGACTTAATATAGTAGATGGATTCAAAAGAGTCCTGACGCTCAATGAGTGAAAACGAATCCTGACGCCCCCCCCCCCACGTCAAAATGATTCTCGACAACCCCTCAGGAGTTCATTACACTATCTTAACTAGTTCCTCCACCTCATGAAGCACCACAACCACGACACCTGCAACGTCGTGTTGAATTGTTCCCCACGTGAACTGGTATCGCTCACTCTGGCCACGATAACGTGTCTGCTAATGAAGCCCACCGAAGCCCCTTCTCAGTCCTTCACATCGTCTTCTCCCTGCCCCGCCCCCATCCCTTCCTTCACCCTCACTGCTCCCAAAGGCCATTGTCCCCCGAAGTCCCCGGGGACGGCCCTGACGAGCCCAAATCTCCGAGGGCGAGGGGAGAGCGTGGGGGACACGCCCCCGCAGCGCCTCATGAAAATTGAGCGCGTCGTATCGTCGGCGGTTAGACCTCGTCGCCGACCCGCTATTGCTCGTCTTTTATTGCGGACAGCCGCCCAAAGCGCTGTTTGTCAATTCGTCGTCGACGCTTCGCTCCTCCGCCAAAGGACAGAGGGGGAGAGGTGGACGATGTGTGATAGAGCGCGCAGGAGCAGGTGTTACAGCCTCTCGCAAACGCCCAGCACGCGATATTAATTTGCCTCACGTATCGTGAGCGTTCACTATTATACACGTCAATAGCGTTTTCAACAAGTATCAATATAAATTACAACCGTATGTTTGTGTATAATGTTACTCTCGGAATCGCGCCAAGACAGCGAATCTGCGTATGCGAAGGGAGTTCATAAAGGGGAAGGGAAATGGGGAGTGGGAGGCGGCCAGCGACGTCCCGCCGTCGACAGAGATCCTTCTTGGAGCGACTTACCGGATTCCACCCTTTCTTCGTCGCCTGCACGTTCGCGAAGGATGCCGCCTGTCTCTTGGACAGCAGCAGAAGCGGGATGAGAAAGAGGAGAGGGAATAAGAAGAAGCGGACGTGCAGACAGTTGCGAGGCAAGGGTTCGCGCGTCCTCGATTAATTGCAGCTCCTCAGACGCCCGCGCGAGGATTTTCTGTTGACGGAGCGCCTTCAGTGAGAAATGCGCGCGCGCCTCATTATATCAGAAAGCGTTTTGGTTGCGAATAAGACGCGACGGAGAGCGGGTGCAAGGAGGGGAAGGAGAAGTGCGAACACGTCTCTTCCTCACGCGGCTTAAGACGACGCGCGCCATCCGTCTACCCCTCCCTCACAAGCTCTTCATTTACGTAATCGGCCATCTGGAGTTCCAGATACTGTACATTCCAGTACAATCGCCGCTCAATGCGCAAACAGGCCCCCTAATTAACACAATGTAATTAAATCAATTAGAGCCGGCGGCCAAGCTCCGGGATTTGTCGGAGCGCGGTGCGCGAGATGCTGTGGAAGGAACGGGGACCGCGGAGGAAGGGGAGGCGCGAAGAGGCACAGTGATTCACGCGCCGGGCGCTAAGGCGCCTCCTAATTAAATGCTCCGCGGCGGCGGTGCGACCACCGGTGCCCTCCCTGCTCCTCGCCACGTCCTGGCCCTTCCGCCCTCTTGTCCACGCGAATAAACCGGGGCCAAAGGGAACAAGAAATAGCTCCGGCAAGGATTCATTTTCCCAAATGGAGCAGTGGCTTCCTCTCGCAAGCGGAAGAGCGGTGTGGGCCCGCGGTGGGAGAATGGAGGGGGGAGGGGTTCGGGATCAGCATCGTCGTTAGCACACGCAGCCCTAATCCCAGCGCGGTGCTAATCACGGCGAAATTGGTGTTTCGACAGTTGGAGTCGGAGCAGTGGAAGACGTGCCTTGCCCGCAGCCAACCTCTTCCCCGCTCCGCCTCCCACGCGACTAGCACGAGTGAAAGAGGAGGGGAGAAGGGAGAGGTGGACCAGACTTGCAAAGGAGATCTCGGGGCTCCGACTCTCGGCACCGATAGTGGAAATTCCCCACCGCCACCGGCACGAAATAGCCCAATGGACGCACCCGCTCGGTATGGGATTCATTAAGAGCAGTTGGCGCTGGACAACGCAGAGGGCAACCCTGGAATGCACAATAACCAAGGAACGGTAAATAGCATTAGCACCCTTGCAAATCAAAAATTAGAGAGAAAGCGTGTCGTCAAGAAAGCGAATCAGGCGCCGTTTGGGGATCTGTGCTAATGGAGAAAGCTATTATGGTAACGTGACCGACCATGGCCTGTGCAGTGGAGAGACACTTCCGTAGAGTCCATTTTATTATTTTGCATAAATAAATTTTGTGAACCAGGAATTCTTGTGTGTGTGTGTTTAGAAAATAGCGGAGAAGTATTAACATTGAGTGTTTGATGAAACGAAATGAATAAACCCATGTGAAACACCTCGAGTTATAGATAGTTAAATACACTGTAAACATTAACTCCCTTTTAATTTTTCTAAAAAAAATTTCAAGTATATTCTACCTCGAATTTTGCAAAGATCACATAAATTCACTTTTCAAATATCATCAGATACGATAAATTCTGAAAAAATTATCTAATAATTTTTTCGGTAGGTAAACTTTATAAATGCATCGAAATATTTATTTTCATGAAATGATACAGGAGGAATATTATTATTTGAGAAGTCACATAAATGTAAACGAGGTAATGGAAAAAAATTTCAAAACAATGCTAAATGAGCCATTATTTCAATATTTTCTCTGAATAAGAACGTATTATGTGATTAACTACATGCTTCCGCACTCCACATAATGGGTGTTGTTACTTCAGTGTTCTTCATTGGATTGAGTAAAAGTGAACTGTTGTAAGTGTAATTGTACATATATTACGTAGAACAATATTTTAGAAATCGAACAATAAATGAATGAATTGGAGAAGAACATATTATCATCTAATTAACAATCAAATTTAATCCTACTTGCTCATCAGTTCAATATAGTCAAAACGTCTGGTACGCCATTACAGGTAAGACATTTTCCCAAATGTGCGTAAAAGTACAAATAATGGTATTTATTCAATCACATTGAAATCTAATCCGCTTTGTAAAGACCTAACTCTATTTTTTCATCATTTCACCATTTTCGGGCGAAATTCAAACAAATCACGAAGTGAGATATTAGTTGCCGCAGGTTATTTTTTGAATGTTGATACGGTCACCCTTCAGATTGTGTATTACGTGTCACAGTTTTGACGTCATTTCTCACCTTTCCCAAAACATTGGAAAACGCATTGGAGACTGTTCTCTCACGTCCCAAAGGTAAGATGGTGAGCAATTGGGCGAGGGATACCTAACCACGTCCGCTCGCTAACTAGCGCTGACCAAGAAGAGTTACTAAGTTCTATAGAACAATCTGCGTGGGAAGAAAAAAACAAGCAGGTTTTGCGTTCGTAATTTGGGGCCTGATTCAATAATCGAATCAGCCAAATAGCAAAACAGTTTTTGACTGTGGATAGGCGCACCGTACGAAAGAAAAACTTGTTTCAAATTGTATGACACCATACCCGAAGTGTTGTTTAATGAATTTCGGAGCCGGCCGTACCGATGTTCGGCATTAAGGTGGGAAGAGCACTTCAAGTTAGTCAAATCCACGAGATGTATAATTGTTTTCGATATTTTATTCTAATTGTTATAAAACTATAATATTAATAATAATGATTTTAAAAAAATGATTTAATTTATATCTATCGGTTAATAATATAGTATCGGTAAATGATATTCAAGAACTCGCTTGACTAGTTTGAAATGCACAAAAGCATGTACAAACATGGCTGCCGAGCTCAATTGTTTCGTAATTTATGCATATCACCACAGAAAAAGTGAAATAACTTTTTCAAATGTCCGGTGACCTATAGATAAAAGTGATGTTAAAAATATGACAGAAAATTTACTACAAATGAAGTAAACTTCCATCACTTCCTTTATTTAAAAGTTGGTCTTAATTTGAAAATAAACATTTTCTCCAGAACACGCAATGTATTTCAACAATAGCAATTATCGCATTTAAATGGCCGGTGAGGTATGTTTTTCAAGTT
Organism: Laupala kohalensis; assembly: GCA_002313205.1. Lineage (NCBI taxonomy): Eukaryota > Metazoa > Arthropoda > Insecta > Orthoptera > Trigonidiidae > Laupala > Laupala kohalensis. Next base: position 1,419,909 of record NNCF01129598.1, read on the forward strand.
GAAATCACTATAAGTACACGTTACTCTGTTTATTTGAGATATTTTAGTGACTTAATTCTACCTGCGCTAGTACTACCTTAAGTTCGAGTATAAATTGAATACCATAAAACAAAGAAATTCAACAACTCATTTGTTGGGAGTAAAACGAGTTCGTACAGTATTCTCTAGATTTTTCAAATAGGAAGTGGAATTCTCGTATCGTAGCTTGTACGTACCCAGACAAGTACTAAAGAAATGTTAAAAATTTGAACAAAACTTGTCACAAAATTGAAAAGGTTGTTTGTGTTTAGAAAGTAGAAGACGAAACATTTTGCTTCAGTACTGGGTATCAAGTAAGACATTGTGAAGTTCAACTTCTGTTTTCAGTGCACTTTAATATCCTCCCAAAATCCAACTTGACTCCCAGACCTAAGCCCGCTGTGTCAGGGATCAGAGCGACCGAGCGCGATGCCAGTCACATCTCTTCCTCCTCGCGCACAAATTATGCAGCTCTGACCATTGTAAATCTCCAGGGTGTGCAATAGTAGGAATGATTAACCTATTTCGATCACTTTTTCGTTTCTCAGGTAGTGTAAACCATCTTAACTCTATTAAATTCACACTTGACTTTATTTGGCAATGTATTGATCATGTTGAAGTTGTATTATTTCATTGCCAATAATCTGTACGATATAACGAAAGTGTTGTAACGTTCGTAATGTAAGATAGAAGAAACTAAGATGTCTCCAGAGGATCGGTTAGGAATTAATTCTAAACCAAATCATGAAGTGATTTTAGGGTACATAATATCTTGGTTCCTGGATTAAATAATATTTGAAAGCTTCGCTAAAGTAGTCTTTCCATTCTCCATAGCTGAGGAAAAACGAGCAAAAACAACACCTAAACAGCGCAATATGCATCAACATAGGGTAAGCGCAGAAAACGCCAATGTTGCTATTAACTGGAGAAATTTCTTGGGCAGATGAGAAAGAGCACTTGCACACAATGTGATGACACTACACACACTGTTGACGTTGTTCCTCTCGCCGCGAAAGTTTCGCTTATGTTAATGAAACGGTGAACGATGAAAGCCACGTTGCAGGGCAAACACAAGAGTGTTATATTAGCTACTGGCATAGCGAATGGGACGGGAGCTGTCTTCGCTACTATCACTGGGTCAGCTCTCGCCGAAATTACAGCGATGCAATTAATAGACTGTGATGTTAACGAGTCCTGTGGAGGGTCAAGAAATGACATGTTGTCCGAACGGGGATGTAGGAACGTCTCCAATAGAACCGGTAAGACCAGTGAAGGATAGGTAGGAAAAAATGAACTGAAGATTCGCTCCTGTTTATATTCCGGGAACTTTGCCGGAACAAACATACAACCATTTACTGCTTTTTCAGGTTTACTTTTCCTCGTCCATATAAATAATTATTTCTCATTCAACGTCTCGTCTGATATTTGAACTCACAACTTTCGAGTACCTACTCGGGGAGGGAAGTTTGCATCGTCGGAGCGGGAGTCGAACCCGGGATCCCCTGCTTTGGCACATGGGCTTCGGGAGTCGAGGTGGGTGGTGCAGCGGTAGCTCACCCCCGGCCAAAGCAGGAAGTCCCGGGTCCGAGTTCGGTCCTTCGCAATATTCACTTGGCTGTAGACGATGCACCTCGTCTGATACTTTATTTGGTTACGACTTATCATGTCTTTAGTAATGAAATTATTCTGGAAGGTTTACATCGTGGTTTGATGATAAGAAAGAATTTCGAACACAAGAAAAATCAGAAATAGCCAAATTGAGATTTACTCCCGTGTTCTTAGTTCTAAGGAACATGTTTAACAAATAAGAACACAATATAAGATTCAACGGAGAAAGGATAAGAAAATTAGAAACTTCAATGTTCTTTATAAAGACGATACTAAGTTAGAATTACCGTCCGCACAAGTCAAAGGGCGCAAAAAGATACTAATTAAGATTAAAACAAATTATTTCAATACATCCTAATTAGTCGAAGCTTGCTCTTGCGAAACAAAGGTATGATTTAACTGACTATCTCGGAAATAAATTTTCCTCAGTCGTTTCCCGGAACGTAAATTAGTAACGTTCGCTTACTCTCTTTCTGAGAGTGCAAATTCTGGAGAGACAGTATTCCCTCCGTATAGTCACACAGTGTCGTTATGTAGTAATGCTCTCAGAGAATTAAATATTCCAAACGTCTAAAATTTGTATAAATGGATGCAATAATACATGCTGATATCGATCTTAACTTTTATAACACTTCTTACTGGAAATATATAGACTACGTAATACTTGGATAAAGTACATTGTCTCACGATAGAAATGTATCGAAAATAAAGTGTTTCTGAGTTTCTTTATTGGATGAAATACTTTTTAACTGTATTCAAATACCATTTCATTTACATTGTACACATCGTTGAGTAAATTGTATATATAAATTATTGTTCACGAATAAAATTGCCGATATGAGTATACTTGTTTTTTTATATGAAATCCAAGATACATAATAAATTTGAAACGCGAGCAAATAGTTTCAGCTCTGGAACGTGGTGTAATCACACATATTCTCATTTTATATTATTAAAATGAAGTTATTTTTAAATTTTTGGACATTTCCGAGTAGTTACAACCTAAAGCTTCATTGGAAATTTTATAATTCTAGTTTGTATCCAAATCATCATTTGACAAAAAAATAATATGTCTATATGTGCTAAAAAATAAAGCAGGCAATTAATTTATACGTTAGCCCGTCCAGAAAAGAGAAACCCCCCACGAAACAAATTCGTCCCTTACCCGAACCTTGTTCACAATGAACCTACACTGCCGACGATTGTCGTCTTCATTAACGGTGTTCTTTGCGCTGTCCTCTAAGCTCACAGGCTCTTTCTTGGTGTTAAAGGATCCTAGATAAAGAGCGACTTATGTGTTGGAGCGATAATCCCAAGCCCCTTTCACCAACGCGGAAGACGACAAGAGAGCTCGCGAAATATCAACCGGTATAGCAGTTTGGGTGTTATCATCTATGAATGAGTTACTCTGGAGTTGATAGCATTCAAGTAGGTAAAATATAAAACATCAAAAAAAATTTACCAAATGCATTATATGCATTAATTTCAACAATTACTCCCTCCCCTCTCCATGTATTTTCATTCTTCTTAAACGCGCAGCCCTCCCTTTCCACTTCAATACCTGTCGTACTTCATCTACTCTCTAAATAGTTCCCTTGAATACATCCATTTATCCGACATACGAGTAATCTATCCCATTACAAAATCTGGAAATCCCTTGTGTCATAGCTCTTCATAAAATATTTCTCTGACCCAATCCTAGAAATTATGCTCATGTTCAACACGTTGAACTGTCACATGACACCATTCACAAACACATTAGTCCGAATCCCTCGGGTTCAAATTATAAAATACAGACTAAAATCATCCGGAAACTGAGAGGATCATTACAAGAGTTCGCAATAAAGACTTCTTCATATTTCATCGCCTAGTTCACATACATAATCCATAGTAATGTAAAAATGAGGAATGCGAAAGCGTATCTATCTGTTTGCTACCTAATCACGGCAAAAACCACAGAACCGACCATGATGAAATTTGGTAACGAGATAGCTTGAATGTCCTGGACGAACATAGGCAAACGTTTATTTTCTAATGTGAGAAAAGATGATTATGACGATAAATGTCGCAGTCGGGAAAAAATTCCATTCATATTCGCTTACGCTGCCAAAACGGTTAGAGATGGGTGACAACTATGGGTTGCAATACTGTTTGTCTCAAAGAGACCTACAAAAAACTCCTCGACAGCATATGTCTATCTACAACTGTTGACCTAAATTATCGAAATATTGTTATTAAAAATAGAAGTATTAAAATACTTGAATCAAGTGTTAATTTAAGAGAGTAATTTAACAAGAAAAAATACTATTATCATCAACGTCAATGGATTCTTTGTATTGTGCACGAAACAAAGATAAAGTCTTTAAATCGTAAAATTTGGACGAATATTTCAGATTTTACAAGCGTTTTAAAGAAATGGTACTGCAGCAGTTGTGCTTTGGCTCGGAAGCAAAAATTCTAGCGCGGCTCCCGACGAGTGGGTTCTTTCTACCCGAGATGTTAAGATGAATATAGACACCCCCGATGTGTCAGAGTTGGGAAACAATTGTGGTTAGGGAGTATATAACCCTAGAACGCCAAAGAGTGGAGTGAAAAGGTGGAGTAATGAGAAAATATTTAATCGAAAAAGTCGGGTTTAATCCATAGATTTTGGGACCATTCAGATAAAGTGACACAATGCCGTATTAATATATGACCATCACATATGAGTGTTAAATACCCCTGAGAGCGAACCGGCATACTAGGCTAATTGATGATGTTTCGATTGATTTGTTTCCTTCACGGACGCCTTTTTGTTGCTTGTTCGAGGGTGGTTTCATTCAAGGATTTATTTATTCTTACTGCTGAAGGTGAACTCAAAATGGTGTATAGAATCAAGTTTTGTATTATGATGAATATGTAAAATTAGGATTCTGTGCAAAGGTTTTTAAAAACCAGTAATAAAATTATTTGGATCTTACAATAAGGTAGATTTTATTTTTACTTAAGTAAAAGAACATTGGTTCAACGCCGCGTAAATAGCTAGTGTATTCATAATTTTCACGTCCATAGGTTGCAATTACGAGTAATTCTTTGTATCATTCCTACCCATTGTAAGAGAATGTTTCGCGAAGCACGGATCCCCTCACAGATTGATTGAGAATGGCGGGTGACCTCCATCCTTGTGCTAACCCCCTACCTTTACCACAGCAGTTGGATAAGCCTTGTTCAAGCTTGGTATTCCAATTACTACCTTCGAGTCACCGAGAGGACTCTGGACCTTCTATGCTGTGTCCTGTCCCCTTTGGTATTCTTTCTTTCGTGTTCTTCGACTACGCCATCCTCCAGTACTCGAACTAAACGTATGTTAGCTTGATTATGTACGATCTCACCTCGCTCACGTCTCTCGCTACAACCAAGGTAACGGGCCTGGAGGAATCAGTGCGGAAAGAAGATCCGTCTTCGCTTGCCTCTCTAATTATTTCTCGAAACTCCGAACTGGAGAATTGCCAATGCACGCTATGGACGATGTGTTTTTCATTACACGATCAAGAAGTGTCATATCCCTTACGTTGACATCAAATTATACTATCTTTGTACTTTTCTATATTACACATCAATTCTAGCGGAATACGTAGCTCACGTCTGTGATTCACCCGTGGAAACGCGGCTAGTAATCATTATATAATTAAATGTTGAAAGTTCCACTAAGGTAGCTTTTGATCTATTGCTAAAACACCCCTCCCCTAATGGAGTAGTGTGGCGTTGTTATTGGTGGCACCTTCATACAGGGGCAGAACGCGACTGAAGATGAACAAAAATAACTATTTGATTTACCAGACTAGAATATTAATAGTTGTATATAGGAAATATGCAAAACTCACTGATTCACTATTCAACGGAACATTTTAATTTTACAGGTTTATTATCTCGACAAAGTATAAATGAATACGAAATAAAAATACAACGTAAACGATACGACAAAGTCCGAAGTAAGTCGTTGTTCAAAATGCGGTCAGTGCTTGAACAAACATATGCAGATATATTCAATACGAACGATCACCTGAATGAATGTTTTGAAATGATTTGTACATCTGTTAGCTGCAGAGTTGTTGACTGATTTTTAGTGGGGCTATAAATCTATTGCAGAACTACTTTAAAGCCAAGAAACGACAAACATACAGATTCAACATTTATTGAATATTAACAAGCAACAACAGCGCAATAAAATAGAGAATTTCTAAATATTTTCGAATAAAACAAATAGAAAGAGAAATGAATGGAATAAACCTTGCCTCGCGTCGTGTAAGATCATTCGGCACCCCGATCATGCGCTCATTTCTTTAGTCGGCATATGTAAATGTTTAAATATTGGCGTTTCTTTTACGCTGGTGTTGTCAGTTCAAATTCAAGAAATTTTTTATCTTTGTATTCACATTTTCTTGTGATTTAAGGTAGTGCGAAAGGTACATAGTTCATTAATAATAAGTGTCAATACCTCTGCAGCTAAAAAGCAAAATCATTTAGATGTGTTAAATGATTAGCCCACTGACACGACTTATCTTTGTGAAAACCGCTCTTCGATATCGTTTGGCCCTATTTAGGGTGAATGCTACCCTCCCCCAAAAATCACTGCATGTATTTACACTATTCTCCCTTTCATTGTTGTGTGTGTCAAATTCAATTGTCTCTTGTTTTGATTAATTACCAAATAAATAATTGAGAACAAAAACAAAATTTTTCGTTGTCGACAGGTTGTCCACTTTTGCCAAAACATCACTTTTATTGATCGGTCCCAGTGTAGTTTTCGACCCTAAATCCCTTTTATGGACCACTTTCCCTTCACTGAGTTCCATCACCAATCCGTTGGGGACTTTGTTTACTTGCATCACCCGACCTCTGACGAAGAGGACGTACATGTGAAGGTTGGGGGGGATTGATGGGGAGGAGATGGGACCACGATATGGCAGCGAATGTGTGGAGGTTGTCGGAAGTAGAAGATACTGCACCACATTTGAATCTTTCAACCATCGCCTGCTTTAAAAATTTCATTCGCGCGATTACTCCCCTCCAAATGTATGAATGGGAGGAGTAAATTAGAGCAAGAGAAAAATTCAATTTTTAACAACTTTAATTTTTTTAAAAAGGAAACATTGAATTACGAGAACATATGAACCCGTTCGTGCTACCACACGTTTACTTTTGCATCACAAACTCAATTCCCTCGTGTGAGTCAAGATGTTCGCTTCACCATAAATGTTTGCTATGCGCATTGTTGCAAACACGGAAACCCCTCCATTTAGTGAATCGTCAAGTGATTACACATAACGAGAAGTACGCTTCTGACGTCACTGGGCCACCTCAAAAACGAGCCTTGTACCATTCGTGAACTCCCCTCCCCACAATTCGGCTTTGGACATGGTATCGCTAAAATTGTATACATTTTGAGTTCTAAGAGTAAATGACACATTCGTTGATACACGTTTATGATTTTATGCTGAAACTGAAATATGTCGAACAGTTTAAGATTTAAGAAAAGTAGAGTCAAAGCAGACCTCACATCATTCATTGGATGCTGTCATACAAGCCATCCTGAGCCAAATCGTCAGCTGTTGCAAATTATAATGCAATACCTTGCTCATGGAGATAAACCTTTGTTCAGCTCGAACGTCATCCGTGAGTAAACGGAGAAGAAACATCATCTGGTCGAGTAATTCTATGCGCAGCGCTTCACCACAAGCTCCGGTTTTTGCTTCGCATCTCAGGTAGTCAGTCCTCCGGTCGTCCATTCACCCGACGCCTCTGTCCGCTTTCGCCTTTGGACGAATGCCATCGCCAGCGTTGTGTTTATTAATATTCGCGATTGTCCATGGCACACTGCAGCGCTCCTTGCGTTTGCAACACACGGCCATGGAGCGAGTAACAAAATACAATAATAGGAAGAATTTCATGTGACATTGCGGTTTTCCTTCCGATTTAACATCTATGATCAAAGTCAGCAAAAAAACAGAAATCTTGAAAAATAATCAATCTTATTTACTCTTGAAGTTACTACTTGTCAGTTTTGTATACCAAATTATCATTTCGCGCATTCATGTTTCCTTCAATTCTCAAAATAGATTTTTACATTCAACTACCCCAAGTTTGATTTTCAAGGTGAGTCTTCCATGTGAGCAGCCACTGTGAATACTATCACACAAAACTTCTATTCTCCATGCAATGTCGCAATGACCTCCATCCTCTGCCAATTTGGAAAGAAAGTAACTAATCATCCGGGTAAGTACGTTTTAGACCCGTTCCTTTTAATCGCAAAACCCGTAAAAACGTAACGGTGGTTTTCCGATTTTTTCTACCTCCGTTACCACATTTCAGTGTTTCAACATTACAATCATTTGTTCGTAATTATCACATCTCTTCTCCTCGTGAAAATACACGGAACACAGATACTAGTCGAAACATGCAGGTGGGTAAGTGTGTTACCGATCCTAAAATGCACACGGTACGTAAGATGCCATACGTTCAATATTCCCTAAAGGGGGATGTATCCTATGCTGCAGTTGGAAATGATGTAACTGCGGTAGGTGAACGGTTGGAGTTACGATCAACGCCCGAGCGATTAGTGCAGGAGCTCCATGGTAGGAATCTCGGCTCGTCGCAGTTTTTAGTTAGCTGTATTTATATCTCTCCTACACGTTTATGTACAAGGAATAAAGTTAATGTACATCATAAGTAGGATAAAGTTTACCTTTACCAACTATATAATTGACTTTTTCAACCTTAGACTCACTGTATAAGTCTTCAAATCCTGTATCAGTGAGACATGTAAAGAGTTTCAGTGAGGAAAAGAAAGAATCTTTTAGCAAGTTTTTTAAAAAGAAGTATCAGTGTTTTTCCGACAGCATAATTTGCTAAAATTTATTTAATTTATATCCCGAGATCTAATTCTCTGTTTATTCAAAACGAAGTTATTTCTGAAATCCGATTTCATAAAATCCTTTTAAACGTGTTTATATTTGGTACAAGGCACAAGGGAGAAGTAGAAGTCTCGCTCATGTGGCAAAATACGACGTGGGAGGGGCGATAGTAATCACGTATTATGGAAGCCGGTCATTTTGAGGTTATTGAAAAATTATAAATTACAAATTAAGTGTCGCAGGCGTAGATTTAACTTACGCTGAAATTAATGAAGATATAACAGGAAACATCTCCCTCTCTTTACCGTCACAGGGGGCAAGAAAAACACAAAACCGTGCGTTTTGTGTGCGTGGCGTTTCAACACAGGTGACGCTATCTCTACACTTGCATCTGCAAAAAATTAATTGTTTTGATAATATGTCACTTTACAAGTTTCGTTATCAAAGAAAATCGAATTAAATATTTATTACGGTTTTTAGTACGTATTAAAATTAATTAATTTTACGCGGTCGTTAAATTGACACACAACACATGTGTACAACGAATGACATATGTCAAAATTTGAATCGAGCTATTTCAAAATTAGGGTCGTCGTTTAGTCTCCTTAGTACAAAGTATTATTCTAATATGGTAATACAGTAGAACCGTTAACTCCCAAGGCTATTAATGGTTTACATTGGTAAAATGTACTGTAAATATACATTTAATTTCTGCATTTCTTGTTAAAATATCTTATTATATTTTGTCTACATACCAATTTTTCTTCAAAAAATTCAAAAGGGCAATAATTACTTACTCCCCTCTACTGACCAGTATTGCTCATTTAAACATATTTATACAAAATATAGATGGAATTGGTGCAGTTTAATTGGAATAATGAAAACTAAAACTAAAGTCTGTATCACCAGTCATAATGATAATATATGTATGATTGGCCAGAAAAACATTAGTTTTATTCCATAATTTATATAATTTAAACGTTGCACAGTTTCTATATCCAGATGTAAGAGAAATAATAATATTAACGAGAACAGAATGTCCGTTAAAAATAGAAAAGTTGAAAAGAAGGGTACATAGTTCTGCTACCTTACGACACCTCAATTTTTTTAATACATATGTAAAATCGTAATACTGGTTTCGGAAAATGAATGCTGTTGAGATATAATTCATGACGTTGGGTGACATTTTGTGATGTAATTATATACATTATCGGGCGCGATGTTAGAGAGTTCCATTTGTTTCATGATTAAATGCGTTTTGATTTTAAGATTTAATTGTTTACTTTACAAATTTAACAGAAATTGTCATACTTTCAACTAATTATTTTCACTATCCAAAACGTTTTTGATACCTCCTTTATTAGTTCTTTGTGCTTGTTATTAGAGCAAATAAGTTTGAATGTCGAGATAATTGTTTTTACTGGAATTGATGTAAATTAATTAGAACAATTTAACGAATGTTAAAGGTTTTTTGTGTAATATTTAGTCATATATTGCGCCCAAGATCAAGATGGAAGGTTGTATTAAGAAGATGCTACCGGGCCACTAGGAGTTCGCTTTTGGAGAAAGGTAGGGAATGGAGGATAAAGATTGTGGGGGGTTAAGACTAAAGTGCTATGAAAGGAGAAGATGATTATTTAATAATTTTACGCTGGAACTCGAAAACAATACTCGAATATTGAGCTTTAATGTTTACTATATTTAACCAAAACTTAAGAGAGAAAATATTTCAGTTCGCGATCGAGTTCAGTTTCAAACATATTTTGAAGTTCTAATGGAAGACACAATATTGTAGACAAACAATTTAACGAAATTTTAAAATTTTAACGTTTTCATCCTGAATGATCTCACTTGGTCTCGACAAACGAATATATATTACAGTGTAAGAAAGAAGTAAAAGATATAAGTAATAATTTGTAATTTTTATTCCAGTTCACAAAGATAAAATTGAGCAATTAATTTATTTTGCTGGAAAGTTGTTGATATCAAGGGAACTGATCAGGAAGATATTTTTGAGGATGGAAAATAGACGAAAGATTTTGACTTCACAGCAAAAATCACTCTGACCATTTTCGGTGTCTTTCCACGTTACGGAGTACAGTTACGAGGTCGAGCTTCTTCGTACGAACTGGAATTAGATCTTCCAGTACTTAAGGCCAAAGTAATTGCAAAAACAAGAAGACTAGTAAATACTGAAATATTATCCTGACTCATTTCTTGCTCCTGGGTTCTCATTAATGGGAAAATGCCAATGATTGCAATCGACAAGCTGAATTTACAGGGCAAATATCCACAATCTACACGTAAGTTTATCTTCTTAGATTACACGTCAGAGGTCCACACAGCAACCTGCGTCATTAATTTTTTTATTGGTGGGAAGTACAAAATAGGGAAATTTGGGGGATTAAAATATCAAATAGTTAAATAATATAAATGACTTTAAAAATAGGATATAAAATGTTAACAATGTCGAATAAAGTTAAAAAAATTAAGAAAAAACGTAAAAAAGCATAATGATCTGTCAACTGAAGACCGCTGAAGAAACAAGAGCATGCGCATGATAAACTCTGAGAAATTACATGTTTAAAAAAAGATAGAAAACGAAAGATCAGATCCGATTGCGGAAATCACTATCACAACCTTCGTGTCCCCTCGATCTCGTTTAACAATTCCGGTTAACAAGAGTCTACACGCCCTTTTTTCGAGGAAACTAAATATCTAATGGATGCAAAACGCGCTCGACAATGGTTTAAATTTCACAAAAGCGATCAAATATGTACTAAAGATGGGAAGACAAGACAAGAACAGTGTAGTATCAGGGTAGGTACTAAAGTAAAACCATTTAAGTTGCGTTAGGCTTCATAGCTAAGCCCTAACTTACAGTGTTGTTTCGCCCAATTATAACGATCACTCCGTCCCACAAATATTGTTTGAATATTACCCAGTTGCTTTACTTACGTACAACTCGATCTGTGTATTGTTTTAACTGATATATGTTACGGTATCCTGGTGCATAGAAACTTTCCCCTCCCTGCCCACTCATGGACACTGACAATTTTTCTCATTTCAGGAAAGTTTTGTAAACATTTATTGAAAGTAACGTTATTTGACAGATTATACATACATAAAACCTAAAAGCCTAGCAACTCCAATCCGCCGCCAGCATAGCCGACGTATTTTTTCTATAAGAGTGATAAAAAATTATTTTGGTACATAAAATGACACATAAAGCCATTGATACCTACTAAGATCCTAGGTATATACTGGTAGTGGATAGCGTATGTTGGTAAATGAACTACGATTTGGAATTGGGTCAAAGGTGTTACGAAATGGGGGCTGTAGGGGATCAAAGGTTCTCACGCCTGGAAGACATTACGCAGGATGTTGATGTTTGATACATGCACAGAGATGATATATGAGGTATGTTGGATTGCTTTTCATGGCGTATAATGAGATGAAGAGTAAAAATTATATCTCGTGCAAATTTTGAAATAATTGAAATCATTAAATCATTTCTTTTTTCTTTATGAGAGCTTTATGTTACTTTGACGAACCAACCTTCTCTTTCTAACTTCATTTGAAAAGTTGTCGAAATACGAAAACACTTTAGGTTTAGTACGGTTGAATCCTAATTTTTGGCTAATCACCCAATGAAAAGTCATTGAAAGATTCTTCTTATTTTCAGAGACGTGGATTTACAGAGGAGGGTTTTGCAAAGCTTTTCACCTTTCGATTTTTGTGGGTGTTCTTTTCATTGCGTTTCTCATTAAGGTTATTATTCCAACGTGCATTTTTCTGAAATGTCTATGGCAATTTTTCTAACAATTATTTTACATATAAACAACAGTTATATTACAAAATGTATCTTCGAAACCTTTCAAAACCGTCTGTGAGAGAAAATTGGTAGGTCCAATATCTGTAACCTTTTTAAAGTTTCATGTATTTACATATTTTAAACTTATTTAGAGTCATGTAGATTAAATGTGGGAATACATAAATCACTGAAATATTTCTTAATCGAATATTAAGCTTGTTTTCATCGGCAAACGGCCTGTATCCTATATTCCTTCGACTCGTAATTACTTCCTTCCTTCAATTCCTCCCCTTGCACGTGCGAATGATCCCAGCCCACATTCTGATACTCCCCTGCATCCTCAGGGAACACCCCCACCCCCACCCCGCACTCTGCTTCCTGCGGTCAATCTCTGCTCCTCCCACCCGCCCACACAACGAAGCCGCCGTACCGGAAGCGCGATAAAAAATTCCCCGCGATAAAAAGGAGAGAATACTCACTTTAGTGCATGCCGCTGTCGTCAAAAGTAACGACACGAAATAGCGCCAAAATGCATTTATTTATTTCACTGGTCAATATTAGTGACGTCTGCCCAGTTTTACCAAAGAAAGAAATAATAATTTGGGGGAAAATGTGTACATTATGCAGCTCAATCGCGGTTCGTACAATGTATGCAAATTTTGGGTGCGGCACAATTGTGTATCCTTCAAATAATTCCAGGAAATCGTCATTGTGACTAACCACAACAATTCGAGTCACATATCTTAGAAAATTAATCATTTTTTGCACAATGTATGAACTTTCGTTTTTCAACTAATCATTCCATCCATGTTTTAGCGAAAGGTGTGCTGTAGTGAAAAATTTACCATTTTATCATGTCCAACCTTTCCATAACGCACCTCTAAAGTTAACGTTATCCCCCCCTTCATGATATCTCTGCACATAATAATAATATCGTAACTCTAGCCCTAGCTACTCCCTCATGAAACGTTTTTGTCACTTTCTGGAAAATGTGGTAAAATACTTCGATACAGTAACTTAATTGTTCGTTCCTCAATACCATGTGCTCCCTTAGAGCGGTTGAGTAAGAGGGTTACAGAACAAAACACGAATTATAGTTAAAAATACCTAACAAAAGATAGTGTAACGTAACACCAAGGCACTCTCTAACCGTAACGCAGTGTAACGGTATCAACATATCCTTTTTGCTTCTTCCTCTCGAGTGCGATACGTAATTTATGGACGACCCCTGAAGCAATATTAAAAATATAACAGAGATTTCTTCTCCTGCATTTTCATGTAAATTAGTTATTGGCGTGACCTTTCGGTTCTTGCTTATCAAGTAGTTCTTGGACTCTTCTAATCCTAAAAGAATCCTCCGACACAAGTCCGTACAAAAATTCTACTTAACATTTAGCTTTATTCACATTCAAATTCAGTAGTGGCAAAGGTCTACCACTTTCTACACTATTTGAGGTTAATAAAGACCGGTAGAGTGGGTTCAAACCCTGCTCTGCCGAACTCGGTGAGGTTTTCAGCTGGGGTTTCCCTCACCTACTCCAGACAAATGTCGGTTCGGTACCATAAGTCAACCCAACATCACTCCTTCCCAATTCCCTTACCCTAGTCCAACGGCCAGAAACTCATTTGCCAAACGGCATTAAATATATATACATATATATTTGCAACAGTGTGGAAAAATTAATAACCAATCAGTTTCTCACATTTCACGTAAGTTAAACTACACTGATATAATCATAAGAAATATACGTACAGGGTTATAATTACGAGAAACAAATGTAATTAATAAACTATAACACCAGATAATTGAAAAACTCTATATGTGCTCAAGCAAATATGTACCTCCTCGTGTATTGCCCCACGTAGAAGACAATATCCCTGTTCCCTGCTTCCACATGTGGTTGCTCGAGGTTCGTTTTGGAGACCGTGAGGTCTGTCGCCTCTGTTTCCTTCCCCGATTCGCGAGCCTTTGACGTCCGTTAATTTATAGACATATCGCGGGAAAGGTCGGGCCATTTCTCACGTTTGTTTGTGGCTGAAATTTGAACCATCTGGAATTGTATCAAATATTGAATTAAACCAATCTGGTTTACGAAATTAATACACGAGGGGGAAACTTCGTTAGATTACTAACTTAAATATTAAACGTGTAAATTATCTTCAGTAAGTACAATATTGGGTATTTATTGGTCTCTTACACTCACGATTTTGATCGTGAGGATTGAGTGTGAAACAGAGATATTTACAGAAGAAAAGTCACTATTGTTTTTAGCGTAAGTATGTTTCTCTCCAACAGAAATCGGTTTCAGCCAGTTATCACTGGACGCTAGACTACTGGACGTTAGACTACCAAGTGTAGAATCTGCCTCCCTGGCCAGCAGATCCGAAATGATTCGCGTAGGAACGCGAAACGCTCGGCGACTAAACCCTGAGAGAGAAGGCCCACTTTCTGCTTCGTAAAGATCCCACAACCCAATGTTGGGTGATTTTAAGCCGGACGATTTCTTCCCGTTAGCGTCCTTGCGAGGAGAGCCAGCGCCTTGACCCCTCTCCTAAGTTGCCCGTGCTCCGCACGTTTCCCCCACCACACTTACCACGCAACCGCGCCTCTTTCTTCAGCCACCGCTGCTCTTTTTGCGGGCGAGGCGCTGCGCTGCGGTCGGCGTAATGCCACTGTGTGTTTATCCCTACGTTTTTGGCCGCTCGGCTCATTGTTCGCACGCCGCACTGCAATTTCCTCGCCCCCCTCCGCCCCCGCGTGAGCACGCTCGTCCACAACCGGTGGGCGGGCGATCGGAGGGCTGCAAGAAGCCGCAATGAGGCGGTTGAAGGTTGCGGACGAGGAAAACCCCTGCGCGACGACACCCCCGGTCCTCTCCCCACGCGATCGGAGTTTCGTTTCCTTCGGCAACACTTTATAATTAACTTCAGGATGTCTCTATCAAAAGTGTTCCATAATTCATCAATTTAAATTATTTAACTCAAAACAAAGCCTGAATATAGTTTGAGCTCCAAACTCCCTTTTAATAGAACGGAGCCAAATTTGTGCAATGATTTCACCCGTTTTATTTTAGATGATTATGAACATTTCAAGTTTGAAGTGCTTTGCTAATCATTTAGGAAGTAATTCTTGAAGGTTTGATTTATTAACGCAGCCCCTACTCCTAAATTATTCATAAAAATTCAATATTAACTCAATTACTATATGTCACTTAAAATATTGTGACATCGAATTGCCTACAAATAACGGATATGAAATCAAATCAGTTATACTTGATAACAACAAAACACCTTTCAATATCTGTTCCAAAATTCCTGGAACATGTCGAACCTGGATAATTTGAACAATAACGGGTCTCAGAAAGAATATTCAATTCAAAAATTCGGATTACACTTTTCACAACATTAGATTAAAGATCTACTATGTTATTGCATTTTAATTGCTGTAATTCAGGAAATACTGTATCACCAAAACTTCAACAAAACCTAATGCAATTGTACAAATTAAAAAGTTCAGTAAGGTACGCTCTTACAGAACCCGAAATTTATATTACACTGCACCCAACATTAAGCTTTTTCCTGTAGCGCAATAATACAGTGTACAGCTAATTAAGCGAAAAAAATTGTGATGTTCGTTTTTTTTTAGTTTCTCATCTTAGTGATAATCTAAAGTTGATAATTCGACTGAAAAATTAAATTATTTACTTCAGTTTTTCCTTCTAAGTGCTATCTTAGGTCGTCAATATATTGTTTTGTTTCTGGTATCCTTGAATAGTGCTTTGCCAACAGAATAGTAAAGAAAGACATTTGGCGAGTGACAGAGAAAAACTTTCCAAAAATAACCCTTTCTAAATTAGGAGACTATAAGGAGACTTTATGGTAGTTGATTACACAATTTGCCGCCCAAACAATAATCATTTCCTCTTTACGAATGTGTGCTACAATTCGAAATATCTAATACAAATTTCGAATTAATCAAGATGTTTTACATTATTTTAATAAAAAAATACTGCAGAACAAACGCAAAATTCTAATTACAGAGGATTGCGAATTCAGGGTAATCAAATTAGTCGAGTTTGATAGTGTATTTAGTGGTCAATTCAGTGATGAATCATCAGTAAACGGCTCGATTGTTAACGAAATTTGTATTAATTTGAAGTTGAAAACAATTTTTAAATTCCCGCTATTGTAGGAAAAATTTGAAAATTCTAGTCGATCGACCAAAATGAAAATCACCAGGAGTGGTTGTTTCTTTTTTAAACTATTTGAAAATATTATTTGTGATAAAATATTATTTGATATAATCGCACAATTGTATAAAAGACAATTTGAATTTTTGAAAAGTTAAAACCTTCAACGCTCGGAAACGAACAACACATGGTCGAATCGTATGAAGGTATTCAATGGACTTTGGTAACAAGTTTTTGCTCAATTCATATATTTATTATTCTTATATAAAACTGTTATATTTATTATTATTCTTAAAATATATTACGAAAATATCGTAAAATTTTCTCGGTGAACATATTGCCAATTGTTTTAAGTTTCAGGGATCTATTTTTTAGTTTAAGATCTTTGTTTTGTTTATCACGCAAGGTTTGACTCACAATTGTTTTGACAATTGAATAATAGAAAAGTTTTCAAAACATACCAATGGGGGTTCAAGAACGATTATTTACGGACAAAATTAATAAAAATGACGCAAGTGAAGTTGGTTGAACTTAGTGTGTAGCTAAACTATAAGTACACTCTAATTTCATATTTAGAAACGTTCCATTATTATCATTCTCCGAGTGCAATATTCTTATTTGAAAATTTGAATTAAAAAAAAAAAGATCCTGCCGATAATTCCCGATGCATGGATAGGATTCTCAATCGCAGGAAAGATTCCGTAATTTGGACTCCCCATAATCGCATTTTCATACGCCGCTCTTCACTCCTACTTGGTCACCTGGCAAAGGTAGTGCAACTACAGATCAGGCAGCGCCTCCACTACGATCACACCGCCTCCGGCAGATGGCTTATGCTATCAATTGAAAGCGCGCCCATTTGTTGTGCTACACAAGACAACTTCCCACAAACTCCAACTATGCGGCAGAGGAGGGAGATTCCAACGATAGTGCTCCCCGAAGAACATCCTGCTTTCTAATGTTGCGACCGTAAACGACGCGAGGATGGGGGCACGAGTCGGCAAGGGGAGCTCCTCGGGGGTAACGACTTATCGTTTCCAATTAATGTGACTTATTTTGACATGGAGCAGCCTCCAGGCTAGGAGGGAGCAAGGACATGCTTCCCAGTGAGTTGTCGGCCGACGCCGCAATAAAAGGTGCGCAAATCGCCCGCGCCATCAAAGAGCCATCTGAGGAGAGCCCCGCCCAGTACCAAGTTGCCTTATTGCAGCAGGCATCGGTCCTCCCCGGCCCCCTCCCTCACACCCCTCTCACTCGCGGCTCGCTTTCAGGAAGCGCGGTTTTGCGAAGCCACTGCCCTCCTTCCACAAGCAATTCGATTCTCCTTTCTTGCCACGCGCCGAACACAGGGATTTCCAAAGACTGCTCTTCTCGAGATGGAGGGCGTATTGTAGGAGTGATTACATTGAAACTTCGCCTCTTACAGCCATCAATGGCTATTTCTTTTTTTGAAGAAGTTTAGAACTGGCGATTTTGCACGCGACCATCTCAGTTGACCGGGTAAATATTTTAACATCGTAAAATGTATGTTGAGATAATGAATTGCTAGAAAACTTGTAATTTGTTGAAAAATAATGTGAAACTGTTTCAGTGAATTTCATGTTGATGGAGTAGATCTTATTAGCAGAAAGTGGATCGTCTTCGTGATGTATTTTGTAAAGGCACCTTGGCAAATGTTCCATTGTTTTGGAATTGTAAATCCGTTACAGAAAATAATGTCTTCGCTTTCTATCAAGTATAATTTACAGAAGTGTATTTTCAACATTTAAATGTATCTAGAATACGCTAAGTGCGCAGAAGGATCTCGAATCCGAATCATATTCCGAAATCGTTTTCAGGTATCTGGTCAACTCTGAAACCCAACTGAGCTCAAACGTTCTACCACATTGAGGACCGAGTGTTGCGATGCAAACGCATAGTGCACCTATGAATATAAGTTGAAGTTATTAATAACTATTGAAGTTCCAGAAGTATGGATGATACAGTTTAGAACCATAAATATTCCGACGTCAAGTTAATCGGAATTTTCAATAATCTCTAAAACTCCATTAGTCTGAATTAACGAAGTTTCACAAAATCATTGTCTTAATACTTAATGCATTGATGTATTCAAGTAGTTAGCTTCGTGAGCAAGGAAATTCACATTGAAGCAATCTGCTATGAAGACCCTTAATATTGTAATTTTTATTTCGTTTCACTGAAAACAGCGCAAGCAGCACGAACATGATATTTTGTCGTCAGTGGCTAATGAGAGTTATTTTTACGTTTATATCGTAAGATACTCTATGAACTTTGATTCACTATGTTATGGATCAAGAAAACGCGTAAGCTCATCTTTTTATCAGCATTAATAGTAAAAATTCGGTAATACTATAAGATAAATTATGTTTTATGGGTGAGTAATTGTTGAACACTACAATGAGCAGTTTAAAAATCTAAAAATTCCCAGATTCTCCGACGACCTTACATGAATGAAGGCACAACGCTTTCGCTGCTGAGTGCCCAGCTCGAACGAGTTCCAAAACGTGAACGCCCCACAGAACGCTTACCGCAACTGACCCAACTCTAACCAGAATTAGTTTAAGTGTTTCGAGCGAATGTAATTACTACCCGTAAAGAGCATTACGTTGTCCGTGAAGCACACTTAAGTGGATATATCGCCAGGGGATTTAGTTGGAGCAACCGCAGCCGGGGGCTCCCCCCTTCCAACCCTCCCTTATCCTGGCTTCCAATGCTATCTTCGCTTCTGTATTCGGAAGCACACCGGGCCAGCAACGAATGTTCGAATGAACGATTTCTGGAATAGACCCCGTGTTATTTTTGGTATTTCGTGGACTCTCGCACAGTGAATTGTTCTTTAAAATATTTTTCTTCAGCAGCAGATTCGTTACCCCTCTGTCTAATCAGCACATTAATAATTCTTTCATAATTCCAAAAACAAATTCACTAACGAAAACTAAAATTTTTTTATTCGGGTCGTACAATAAAAAGGCGTTAGAGAAAGAAATTAGAACCATTCTCGAACAGAATTTCTTGTGCAACCTATACACTGTTTTAGCGACGTGGAGAAGTGACTTCAGCAGATTTGTATAAAATTGAATAAATGAACATAATCGAACGTTTTTCTTCCAAGATTGATTTCAAATTCGTCTTCGTAAATATGGGCGATCAGTGATCATTTCGAAAAAAATATCGACGCAAATACCTACAATAATAAACCCACATTTTAAAGAAAATTAATCTACATAATGCTCAGGACAGCATTATCATAACTCAAACAAACATATATAAATATATACATATATTTATTCAGACTTCACTCGTGTCATAAGTATGTGTATGTATAGGAAAATTGATTCTTAATAAATACGTAAATAACCGATAATCATTATGACGTATAAAAAATAAATTTATTTGTATGTCCTTTGAGTATAATGATTTTTACTGCGAAAATGATTTTACACTTATAGGAGCGAGATTAAACTTATTATCTTTTGTTGTACCTTTTATGGCACGGCGATGTAACATGATAGATCTTGATGAAATACCATTGTACT
This sequence comes from Laupala kohalensis, assembly GCA_002313205.1. Lineage (NCBI taxonomy): Eukaryota > Metazoa > Arthropoda > Insecta > Orthoptera > Trigonidiidae > Laupala > Laupala kohalensis. Next base: position 1,439,989 of record NNCF01129598.1, read on the forward strand.
TGTGTTTCCATTCGCCAGGTCTGGATAAAAATTAAAACTCACTCACGCTCTCTGGACGTTTTCACACAATTTAGAGGTTAGCCAGGTCGCTGTTGCTAGACATAGACTTAAACGAAACGCTTGTAATATTTGAAGTTAACGTAGAATATTCCGAAAAAAAATGTAAAATATAGCTCTTCACAGTATCTGAAAAAATGTGCACTTATTTCGTTAAAAGATTTACATTACAAATACATAGACAAAATAGTAACTACCATTAATAAGAAATTACCAGGGAAAGAATTTCGTTACACCTTGGTGTATTCTGAACACGCAAATTAGGTCTCGAAGAACAGAAAGCTTAGTGGAGGCCGCTTTTCGTCCAGACCTAACAAGAAATTTTCAATTATGCATCTCATATTTTCAGCGCAGTCCCGAAAATGCACAAATAATTAGAATTTTAAATAGGTGTGTATACGTTTACTTACGTTATTTTATAATAATTATTTTTTTAAACGATATAGTAGACTGGCATCTCAGAAGCGAAGGCTAGGAATCCGGTGGAAGCGAACGCTCGAAATATGACCTCGGCCTACTGAATTTTGAACTACATTGTTGACAAGGTCAACTCCAAGTCGTTCGAATCGCTTATTATTTACTCGCGCAGCTCAACATTGAAAGGATATTTCAGTTTGACTCTCAGTTTTGTATTTTAAAAAAAGCATACTGTTGTAGGGAACATAATTCCGATATCACAACGGACTGCAAAGAATTTAATGTTAGATACTATTTTTAAGTTTCAAGAAAATTTCATTGATAGCCAGTAACTTGAGGTTGTGTTTAAAGAATGATGCATGTTCTTTTTTTCAGATAACGTTTCCATAGCGTAAGACGGCGACATAAACTAATTATAATCCAGCCGATCCTTCATGCACAAAATTGGTCGGTTACGCATTTCGAGGGTTGCCATCAACAAAATCTCAAACCTAGAACAAGGATTAATTATGTTGTGTTGAATGAAAATGGGAGACGGGACCGAGATTCGGACTCGGGACCTTGAGTTTAGTTCGAATCTCGGTCCCGTCTCCCATTTTCATTCAACATAACATAATTGATATGTTACCTGGCGGTGAGGTTCACCACAATCTAAGAGATTTCTAGAACAAGGAGACCGAAGACCTCGGATTTAGGAGCTAAATCCCAAACATTCTTCTGTAAAATAATTTCTAGCTTTCATAGTGAAAAATAAGTTTAACTTGTTATGACGTGTCTTTTAGCGTTATGTCGGTTTCTCAGAATTCGTCGATAGAGTATTGAAAACTTACCCTATAATTGATATATTATACCATATAACTTCATAAAATAATACTGAATTGAATTTGAAAGGATATTTCAGTGTCAGATCTTTTTCTCTAATTTTTTCTAAACTTCGAGCATTATTGCACCAGTAATGATCTAGTAAAATAATAATTAACAGTGCACTTACCCATTTGAGATTTAAAAGTGAGTAAGAACACACTTCATCTTGCCACGAGGGACAGCAACGACCGCTTCAAAAGGTAACCTGGTCTCCGACTGACTTTGGACTAATCCTGTAGAGATATAGTTCCAATTTCAGTTCTATTTACAGATGGCGCTCTTATTAAATCTCGTCATGTTTTCCATTGGTAACATTTCCATGAAATCATTGCTCAAGTTGGAATCCCTTTTTGTACGTAGCCAACTGTCTCTGATAAAGTATTTTCGATACCATATATCACATTCATAATCATTCAACCTCTTCAGGTCAAAGCTTGCTAATTCCACCGAATTCAGTAACGAAATTTTGAAGTATGCAGCAAAAATACATGTTTATAGATAGTAATGATCATGATATTACTTTTCCACGTAGTATAAATCATTTCTCCTTCAACCAATTCAAAGCAAAACGAAAATATAAAATATATTTATACTGTTGAAAAGTGAAATGGAACTCCACACAATTTTGTAGTTTGAAGATACAATTTCAATGAAACCATTCGCTCCTGTATTGTTTTACTCGTGTTAATAAAATATCTCAACTCCTGTTTTGTGACATGACCTTGTGTTGTTGCTCACTTGACAAAATATACAAGTCATTTAGATGAAATCAAATAATATTTTTTTTATATTTCGCGCCCTAATGATAATTATTTACCGAACGGTGGTAGCAGCATGAAGACTTGTAACTCGCTATATTCTCGAGCAAGTTCTCACCTCGGTGACCACAGCATCCCATCTGTGAGCACGAAAGACACGTCTGTGAAAGCTGGACTCCCTTCACCTCCTGCCCCCAATCCCCGAACCACTCCGCGGTGAATTTCCAGAGCCTGATCATCAAACACAGCATGCACAACTTGGTGAAAATTCTGCCGCTCATTACCGAATCATTCATGGAAGCAACTTCGCCTTAACATTTTAATTAAGTCATTGTTTTTTCCTGCAATATTCAAAGGCAAGACTCCACGGACCGCCCTCTCCGCCCTGGCCCTGGCCGCCGCGCCGTGGCGGCGAGTTCCCCGCCCACCGTCCCGGCACAAAGAGGGACGCGCCCGTGCCGCTGCAGGGTGAAGCAGGAGTGGGGGTGAGTAGTGGGGGTTGCAAGGCTCACCCCGTTGCCGGCGCAATTTCAGACAGCAGCGCAGCGGTCGCAGAGCTGCTTAAGACGGAACAAAGGGTGCTCGGGGCACTAAGTTCAACATGAACCCAAATTATTAGCTTCGGAAAATGGGTGCGCGCGGGCCGCGCGGCCAACGGGTGCACACGGTGGCACGGGGTGAGGCGGAGCAAAGACGGGAGGGGGCAGAGAGAGCGCGTGGGCGAAAACTTGGGACAAAACGACGCTCCTAATAATTTGCCGGGGGCAAATATCCGGCGTAGACGCGGCGGGCGAAGGCGGTTGCGACAGAAGCCGCTTTGCGAGATCTCTCTCCCCTCACCCCGCCACACCATCTCGTCCCACTCGCTAGCTTCCGCTTCGTTCTAAACATCCTCAAGGAGCCGACAACTGGCAATTAAGTTTTCGGAATACATTAGAAGTCGCTTTTTGCTGGGTCGCTACTCGGACGGCGGAATTAAAACCGCGACGCGTACGTGAGGAAGGATTGGACCAAAAGGGAAAAAGGGTCCTGGGAAGGAAGGCGGTGGGAAAAGACATGCAAGAAACTCTTGGCAGAAAACGGCGAAAATATTGCTTTGCGATACTCCTATTCTTCACTCTTAGCTTATGTAGAACAATTTAAGGATTTCAAGAAACAAATTTACGTGGCTTGGTTCTTTCAAGCGACATATTTAGCTCGCCAATTTCAAGATTACTTTTAACAATACTCCTCAATCAAAATTTGAATGTAATATTTTGTTCGCTAATTATTGCACGAATAAAATATTCAGATTCCTTCCATAAAAGAACTACATAAAATTACGTAAAATTTAAAGGTATTAGGATGGATTAAATATCTTTAGATTATAATATTAAATGGAATAAATTCTGACAAATCAATTCTCTCCACCAATTTCAAAAACTAATTTCGAAGTACTGATTTTGTTTTAGTTTCCTTTTGTCCCCGGTATGTTTCAAATTCCCTGTATTCAAAATAGTTTCACAGTTCATTTTTATAGAATTAATAATCTATTAGTAAGTCGTTGAAAATCGAATATCGAAAAATTTAATTAACCTCGAAGAATGGATCAAGATAAATAGAAAAACTTATCTTCAGAACAATCGAATATGGTCGTCTCTTATACCCAAAACTCTTTTCTACAGAATAGTACGGTGGTCTAGAAATTTGAGGAGGATTTACAGAACTATTCACGAAAACACCAACAGATGAGTCGGTGAAGGAACTCAATCGAGCCACGAACAAAACTTGCCGAAACAATACGGTTCATTGTATACTTGTTAATTGAATACCCCGGGATAAACCGCCTCTCAGTAGGCAAAACTACTATAGGTACTTTTATGCGATTGTAGATAATTTTATGTAACGAGATGCGAATTGTCCCATACTTACATTGACTTCGACCGCGGTGACCTACGCGTGCAATGTTTTATTGTTGCTATTTTTCACAGAGTTGGCGTTTTCACCTTTGTGGTACTTCTATGATAAGAATTTCATTCTTTGCGACTGGAGAAATGAGTAAATGAATATAAAAATCACCCACCCACATCAGTACAAGAAATACGCGGCATAAAGTTTCTTTGTATAACGTGGAGAGAAATAAGACCTATATTTATTTAACACAATATATGTACTTCATTAACCTTACTTGACATTTCCCCATTCTTCCATCCTTTCAATTTTATCCTTTGCGCGAATAGCTACAATACGGGTTTGATTTTTAATTGACAATTAAAGAGGAACACCAATGGAACGTGAATATTCTTTTCTTTTATACACTCGGTGACCAAGGTGTGCCGTGTATTTGTACCCAGAGCTTATATAGCATCATTTTTCGCCCTCAGAGTAACGGCCGAGTTGAAGTAACCTTCTCTGTTGCACTCAGCGTGCTCCAAGGCCACGAAGTAGGGGAAGTGGAACATTATAAATTTTGCCATGCAACTGGGGAGGGGAGAGGTTATCATATGCAAAACGTAAATGTATTTCAAACTTTATGTCTGAATATGGAACAACGATAGTTCACGGAGTGTGTCCTACAATGTGCAGCCTCCATTATGTTAAAATAACCTCTAGTCGATTTGTCAAAGATGAGTTTGCCATCCGTCCGGGTTTCCCCAGATTTGTCCTACTTTTAAGGGTGTCCGGGGAGCGTCCATGTCCAGTTCTCTAATTTCGCACAAGATACTGAGAAAGCGATGCTTCAATATTTACTTAAGCTTCAATTACTCCATTATTATTAAGATGATTAATTTTGTAATTTTTTATGTGAAAACTAAAATTCTACTTTTTTCTTGCATTTTGCTTGTAAGTTATTTTTCTATTCAATACAGAAAAGTATCTAGTCAATTTGTTAGTTTTTTTTGTTTAAAAGAGAACCTCTCTCACTATAAAATAATAATCACTTTATTTATTATTCAATTAATGTCTTGTAATAAGTTAAAATTATTCTATAATTGTGAAGGATAGAAATAATTTCCATAATAATTCCTGGGTTTTAGTTCCAAAATCTGGGGTTTTCTGTCTCCTTGTCATAGATTTGAAATTTTGTTGATGGCAACCGTAGATTTTTCCTGTACGATTTTCCTCTTAAAATTGTGAAGTTGTAAATTTAGGAAATCACCTCCGGTCCAACCACTGAAATATCAATTAAGGGTGGTTCAAATAAATAAATTAACAAAAGAAAATATATTTCATACTACATACAGAATATACATTAAAAGAAACAAAAAGTGCGATCGCAATGGTTTAATCGACGTTTCTGTAGAGGGTAATCGGCATTTTCCTTGAATAAAATAAAAATTAAATTTCAAACTTGATACCATAATTAAAAATAACATATTTTTTTTAAACGAATCACCATCTAACTTTTTTTTTGTATTAGTTTCTTCAAAGCAATGATTGCTCTCGAAACAAATCCTACTTCGCATGATATTACTTTTGTAATAAAGTTACTTAGGTATTTTATGGCCCTAGCAATTAATCGTAGTTAGCTTTACCATACATTTCAACGATAAAGAATATTGAAAACTTAAAGTACCGCTGCCCTTCCGATAAATCCAACCAGAAAATTGAGAATAGAGTGTCTCTGCACACAAAGAATGGAACACAGCTTCCGAAAACAAAACACTGTCTCCAACGCTAAAACCGTCGAAGCGTAAATGCCTGCGCGTGACAACCACCCGACGACGCAGAGCGACGGCTACCTACCCGCCTTCATTACATCAATACGGGCAGAACGCGCACCAATATTGAGTCTCAACTTGATTACGCTCAAAGACCCTTATTGTCACTACCCGTGCACCGCTCCTGGAGGGAGAAAAATACCAAGGTTGCGCATTGTGGAGGGGCCCTCTCCTTGATTTGAACGTCTCTTCAAGCCATGTTCGCTGTGTTGTTTGAAATTTAATCAGTAGGTCACAATCCTGAACGTGATCTAGCCGAGAGGGACCAATGCAGGGATGTCAACTGAAGAAACCACCGGCAAATGAGCACGCGCCCTGTGCAGCAGCCAGTTACCAAGTTTCCAAGGCAAGAGATAGTACGGGACTGTTTCAGATCAAGTGGCGGGTAATAACATTCCGAAAGTATCCAACTCCGACTGGATACATGAACTTGCCTTTTTAGTTGATATTTTTGAACATATTAATGTTTTAAATTTAAAGTTACGACGCAAAAACTTGTTGATTCATAAAATTATAGTTTCAAAATGAAACTTCTTACGGATATCGCAAATTTCGAAAAGTAATGTGCCATTTCTCAAAACTGTAGTGTACTAGACGATTGAGATAGGAAGTATCTGAATGAATTAAGAACTTATATTTCTGTATTAAGATATTGCATTTCTGTATTATGACAATTAGTCTGTATTTTGAGTTCTCTCTTTTATGATATTTATTTTCCTTTTACGATTTTTTCATTTTATTATTTTGCATTTCTACATAATGATTTTGTATATACTCAAAACTAAAATATTTGCTTTGTGTTCCAACCACTTTCGAAAGAGTTGCCTTAGAAACAGACTGACAGATAAGCATTTAACTTCTCTTCTAAGAATAAGTGCATCCCCGTTCGATCCAAATTATGAGAAACTTTTAAAAATGCAGACGTAGTTTCATTCATCACATTCTCCTTCACAATCTTTCAGTCGTTAATAGGACTTAGTATCACAAAAAATACAAGAATTTTGTAAAATGTATCATTTTTATTTTTTAATGAATTATTTTGGCCCGCCTAAAGTTCTTTTTCTTTCCTTTGGCCCCCTCTTTAAAAAGTTTACCCATCACTGGAGTAGAGGAATCGAAGTCTGAAGGACACCTCCTAAAACCAAACATATCGATAGTTTTTGTCCACATTCCCCAACCAAATGCGGTGAAACCAGAAAGTCAATCCTGCCTAGGTGTTTGAATATTTCTCATTTTGAATTAATCACGTATTTGATTGTTCATGGTGTATTAAATGAATGTTATGATTTATTCTTCAGAAACAGAAACAATCTTCGTTGTCTAATAATTTCAGTTGGTTCAAATTGAATTCAGTTCTTTCATTTTTGTAAATAATTTTCACAAGTTCTCCTATGCTTTTTATTTCATATTATATCCCATAATATGAAATTTCTTGTCTGAACGAGATTCGTTTCTTAGGGATTGCAAAGAAGACTTGACTGTACCATGTACACACAAAAATATGTTTGTCTGATTTATTTTATAGGACGAGTGTTTAACACGAAAGTTCTTATTGTGAATACTACGCGTTTCAAATTCGTTGATCACGACTTGTATGTACAAACGGTGGTTGCAGGGGAATGGGGACGAAAACCATATATTGATTGGTTAAATAAATCAGAGTAGGGTATGCGTGGTTTAGGTTGGGAGGTTGGAAAATCCGAAAACTAAGAGGCGCGTTAAGTAACACTTGTCCACTGCGCAGAAGAGGAGGAATAAATTCACATTTTATTGTTTTGCTCCAAAACCGAACACAATCGAAGCGAATGGCTTTCCAAAAGGAACTTTAGCGTACGAACGAGAAATATTGATCTAGTAATAGAAATAATGAGGGATAACAGATCGACGGTAGTGCAACTCCTGAGAGTCGGGGGGAAAAGAGAAACTATGATTTTGGAAATTTTACAAGAATGTGATTATGTTGCCCCTTCTTAAATGTGTTTCGGGTTAAATGGAAGCTCAAAAAGGAAGGAGGAAGTATGAAGGAAAAGACAAGAAGATGACACGTATTTCTTGTTATTATTTACTAATTATTATTATTACTCATTATTTTCTGAAGTTATTTACTAATTATTATTTTCTGTATAGTTAATGTTATTACTGTTATCTAAACATACTTACTTATAATATATGTATTGTACTTGCTTATCCTGACCGTTGGTTTTCCGTGGTTCCCAACGGTGCTCAACGAATATTCTAGTTGCATTATTCCNCAGCCCCACCAATGTTTTTGGAATATCTTTGTTTGTATATAAATATGTCTAATAAAGCCCTTTTTAATTGAATTTAATTGAATATATAAGAATTCCCAACATCACAGAGGAACCAAGATAGTTAGTTAATGAAGTTAGCTGAACGTTCCGCTAACACCCCAACTTTTAGTATCCTTTTTTTCGGANCATTTCGTTATTCTAGTTGCATTTTTGTTTCTTTTTTCCGTAAAACTTAAATACCTAGCAACAAACTACTAGAACATTCGTTGAGAGTGAATACCAGGGTACATCATTTACAGCCCACGGCATCCTCGGGTTTAAACATAGGTGCATGGGCCCTCAGCCCCGCCAATATGTTGGAATATATTTGTATATAAATATGTCTAATAAAGCCCTTTTGAATTTCATTGAATATATAAGAATTCCCAACATCACAGAGGAACCAAGATAGTTAGTTAATGAAGATAGCTGAACGTTCCGCTAGCACTCCAACTTTTAGTATCCTTTTGATTTCGGATTCCGATTGAGCAAAAAAAAAAAAAAAACNATTCCGATTGAGCAAAAAAAAATTCATTAGCACGCAAAACTAGCACAGAATTATCACAAAATTATAGAACACTTTGTTTTATTTTATAAAAAGGTGAGGTGCCAACTACACATACGTCCAAAAATCATTGAGTTGTTAATATTGTTGAAACCTTACTACCCCACAACTCATTCCATCATTTTATCGTTTCTAAGTTTCATGGTTTTATGTTTTTCTTTCAGATATCAGTATATTCTATGTTCTTCCGTTCGTCATTGAGAATTATGGCTGGTGTACCAGTGTGTTGGTATTTCTTTCTAAACCAAGCAATTCAAGGTAAGAAATGTATTTCCTCCAAGTGATCGTAGAATCTAAATGGTGCGTTGATAATGAATTTACTTTTTATCTTGACGAGGTGTTTATAATTAAAACTTAAATAATTGAGTGTTTTGTGTTTATATTCATTAACTAAGTTTGGTTCGTGCCTCTCATTCTCCCTGTGCCTTCTCGAGCGGATCTGTGAAGGAATCCACTTGTTACGTTGAATGTATGCATGTAATCGTGTCAGAATTGCTTCTGGGGTAGAGGAATTCTAACAGTATTACTGCTTCGGGGACACCGCTTTGAGGTCCCCTGATCGCTGCACCGGTCCTATATGACGGGGATAACAAGAATACCAAGCGAATGAAGCGAAATGATAATGTGTGCATGTTGTGGTGGAATGAATGCGAAAACCTGTCGCGAACCCGCTTCGTCGTCACCGCGAATTCTACTTGAATCGGACAGGATTTGAACCAGTTTCACCAGAAGTAGAAGGCAAGTATGCTAGACACTACGCCACGGGCCGCCCACGTTGAATGAAAAGAGTACGAGTTCACCGTGGTAAACTAACACCATGGTATACTTTTGTAAAGTACGACAGTTCCGAACGGAAAGCGCCCGATAACGTTTGCTCATTGTCAGAATAGCGTTCTACTATCGGATTTTTTATTAAAGACTCCTGACTTTTAATACATGTGAAGAGTACAAAATATCTCCGAAAAACACAGTAACCACCATTGGATTCTTTTTTTTTCATATTCACAAGTGAAAAAATTGGTTCATATGAATGATTTTTTAAACCTGAAATGTTTCAAAAAGCGTGATATTTTTTTTCGGTTTTTGCCGATACGTCGATTTCATTACATTTTATAAAATAAACTAAGAGTGACAAAAATAATTCTTATTTAGCGGATAATCACTGTTGTATTTGTGACAACATTTATTAACTTGAACCTTCTACATGCAAAATATTATGAGTTATTAATTTTTTCGGAAACATTGCTAAAAACGACTAGGATTTTAAGGAATAAAATTTATACTGTCAGAAGAATGACATGGTCACATTACAATTGAATTGAAATGTTTAAAACTATTTACTCAATCTCCAAGTGATAAATAAAACCATGTTTTGAATAATCGGCCAGCCGTGCATTTTAGTCACGCGCGTTCTTGCCAATGGCGTATTCTGACAACAGGCTGGACTCCCTGCTGACAACTCTATACCAGTCAGAGGAGTGATACGCGCGGCATCAACGCGCGTGACTGAAATCCATCGCCGGTCGCTAATTGAAAACATGGTTTTATTTATCTCTTGCTGGAGGTTACACAAATAGGTTTAATCGTTTACATTTAATTGTAACGTGAGTACGACAGTATAAACTTTAATCCTTAATAATGTGTCTGGTCGTTTTTAGGAGTGTTTTCGAAAAAAATTAATAACTCATTATATTTTGCATGTAGAGCTTGAAATAAGCGGGGTTAATTAGCATTGTAGAGCGGGGGTAAGATTTAATAGATTTATAAATAATATAATTAATTGAGTGGAAAGTGCAATTACAATTAAAATTATTTTATTTGATACCAGAACTTTGTAATGTTTGTAATAATAAAGTGAAATTATACTTTGAAATTAAATTGACATCATCCTCAGAATTATTTCAATTATTTTAATAATTCTGCATAATATCATTATTTAGTATATCTTGTCGAAATAAATTCTTTTAACTGCGTCTCTAAGTAGTAATGATTCCAATATCTTATCTTATCTGATCAGATAACCTCGTGTTTCTCTGTGGAGGGGGAACCTGTCTCTCACGGACTGATTGTAGTAATCCTTGTGAACTATTCTACTGCCATGTGAGGGGTATTGCACTCGTTATTGAGTGACCAATACAGCCCTTTTAAGAGCTCAAAAAATAAAAACAAAGAAATCCCTAACTTGATCAGCGTTAAATATTTTGTGTAGAAGATGTTTAGTCTTATAGATAACAGTTTGAAACGGAAAAAAAATATGCAAAGCTAAGTGGATTAGAACTCGGCAAAACTTTCTTCCTAGTGGGTTGTTACTTAACCACTGTGCTACTGTGCCCGACTAGAAAATTATTATTCTATTTTCCTTATTCTCTCGGAATAATTATATAATTTTTTACATCCAATAATTCTTTGAAATAAAAATATATTTGGCATATCTTCTAAAGGTTATTATTATTATCACCAAATAATAATTATTAATAATCTTGTTCATTCTATCGTGTCAAAAACTGTCATATTGTAACAAAGACATGAAGATTTCATCCTCCGTACATCAAAACTTAGCATGACATACAAATACGAATACTGTTAGTTTAAATTATTAAACTAACAGTAGTGATTAATCGCGACGAATACTGTTAGTTTAAAATCAATGAATGCATACAACTTTTTCTAAACTAAATACTGTGCTGCAAATGAATAAGATAAAAAAAAGAGAAGACACAAAAACAAATTTACTCCGCAACTACATCAAAAAATATTTCATATCTCCATTTACTTATGTAAATTACAAATCTATTAAATCTTAAACCCCGCGGTATGGCAACAGACAACTCAAGAGAAAAAGAATGTCATTCATTGTCAAACCGACTAAAACACGCAGACTTGAGTGGCTATTTATTTGTTCGAAATTTTCAACAGACATTTTACCTCTTCCAGCAAAAGTGTAATTGGCTGAGAACAGTAAAGCACTGCTATGATTGTTCTGTCACCACAAAGTGGGTTCGTATCCCAGTGACACTTGTGAACTGATTTTTTAGAATGGTTTATACCACAATTCAGCTCGTAATATCTGTTCGGGAGCTGTAATGAACGAAACCTTAATTCATGCTCTCACATTGCTTAGAAAAATCTTAAAACATACGCTGAGCAATTGGCAATGTGGCAACGTCGCATTACGACCAATCTGGCTAGCTACTAAAGGAGATAAAGTTGGAACACTTTCGAAGTTCAATTTGCATTACGCTGAAACGTTTCCTAAGTATACGACGTCTAATTATTCCTTAGTTCATTAGTTCAACGTTTCTTTTAAATAATTTCTATACTTGATCTCTTAAGTTATTTTTAATTTGTTCATTTGTGAATGATAGTATTCAATAATATATTTCACAAGGAATATTTTAAAGTTTTTGTAATTTCAATTAACCCATGCAGAAATTTTTCAGTACTGAATTAAAAAGCAATCAATTCTACAAATATTTAAAGAAAACCATAATACAAAAAGCAATTCGAGAGATTCTAATTCTGACTGAAAAGTAAGTGTGATATGTTAATACACCATAACATTGTTTACTACGCTCACCAACATTAGTGAAGTTGGAACTATGTAAAAGTATACTTGATTGTAATAAAAATATTGAATGGGAAATGGATATGCCTTAAATTGTCTAATTTATATCCAAACAATATTTTCAATAAAAATACTTTCATATTGCATCTATATTTATCATATACATTTGGAGCACAAAATTTAATAAAGAAAAAAGTTATATGCACTTATTGAATTAAACTAACAGTATTCGTAACATTGAAATAGCATTCGCATTTGTATGACTTGCCAAGAATAGAAATACAGAGGTTGAGGAACTACACGTCTTTATTACACTTGGATAGTTTTAGACCTCGTGTTTCTCTGTAGAGGGGGAACCTCACACGGACTGAGGGTACTAATGCTTGTCTGATCAGATAATAAGATATTGGAAACATTTGCTCTTAAATAAAGATGAACAGGAAAGAAAGACACCACGCGGAAAGAAACCAGGAAAGAAGGAATGAATGAAAGAAAGAGAGAGAGAATGAAAGGAAAAGAAGGAAATAAAGAAAAAGAATGAAAGGAAGGAAAAATGAAAAAGAACCTATGGTATTAATATGAGTTAATTCATTTCAATTTGATTGGAATAAATAAAAGGGATTTGTTTGTTTTTATTTATTCACATCTGAAACGAGGTTTTCATATTATTGATCTCTGATTATTTTTTTAGGTTGCACGATTACTACCAAATTGTTATATCGTGGATAAATATGTCACTAGAAGATGTAATTTATTTGTTCCTTAAGTAGTTTTATATTATTTATAACTCGAGAATTAAACTTTTGTGTTATTAGTTCATATTTTAGACAAACGTTTTCTATATTTATTTAATTCCTTTTCACATATATGAAAAACTTAAGAGAATCGCAAATTATGTGAAATTACTTTCGACAATACACATCATTTGTAGGCAATGAGATTTGATTTCTTTACTTCACTGTATAAATATAAGAAATTATAGGAATATTTATAAGTAATTTGTGATTCGAATTATACCAATTCCATACGATATCTTGCAATTATATTCAAATTCTGTTAAAAACTATATTTTATCACAGTATTACGCAAACGTTTTTTACAGAAACTCTAATATCTTTTACATTGCCTATGAAGACCTTGCGAGACAACGAATCTCGAAATGTCGTTTAAATATAGAGAATGGTAAAGTGTATTGAAGTCAAGAATATACAGAATATTTTTGTTATAGAAGTCCAAAATGTGTATAATAAAAAATACAAAATATTTCTTTAATAGCGGTGTAATTAAACATTTTATCTCGTTACGATTTACCCGCCGTACGATGTCTTCCAAATATGGGAGCCGTTTCAAATAGACTTACGATTGGTCGAACGAAACTTCCCCACTCGAAGGGGAAGAAAGAGGAGTGAGGCGTTGCAAACTTAACAAATCCAAAACTGGTCAGAGCGTGGGACTTAGAAAAATAAATGGGCCCTTTTTTGTTATCAGTAGTGTACAATGGAATTTTTTTGTATAAAGTACGTATCTTGATCGCAGGATTGTAAATCTAAATATGAAAAATTACCGACTTTACTTAATAAATACCCATACCATAAGAGGCAAAATAATGAGGAACTAAATAATATTTGCTGGAAACACGAATGTTAGGCAGCTGATAAGAAAATTACTCGCAAAAATATAACTAATTCGGTAATGTGAATTCCAACTTCCTAGTAGCTGCCTTTGTACCGGAATACAGCGATATAGTAGATAATTGTTGATTAGAGAACCTAATTTTCTCAGTGGAATTTAGATTTAAATATGAATAATTTTTAAAATCCGGATGTTTGGCTCACCAATCAGCGATGTTAATATTAAATGCTACGAGTGTTAAAATCACATGCTTTCAGGATGATATTATATTGCAGCACTTCTTTCGCTTGGTATAAGAGTATTTAATGAGCATTTTACCTTTGAAAATATTCTTGACAATTTATAGTTAAATCGTGCTAATAAATTATTCGCAACGTTGAATTTGATTTCCTTTTCCACCAGGGAAATAGAAAGGGATTAGCATACTACAATACGAAATTACTTCACTTTTTCAGATTTTTCTTTTTTGCAATCATTCTAATCATGTAAGATAATCTTATTACATAGTTAATTTAGACGGGCAACGTTGAGATAACTTTTAAGCATTGATACGCTCAAGTATAAGATGAGAATTTCATGTTTTTGATTTTAATGATAACAAAAGTAATTAAGCAAATACGTATTGTCAGAATATGGCATAGTCTTGTTAATGAAGGTATCTTGTTATTAATGGAATTTCGCATTTTAACGGATGAACGGTTTATGTATTGTGATTTAAAGCTCTGAACGTTTCGACTTAATAATGAATTTGTACCACCTGACGACAAGAACAAACAAACGAAACCTTTAGCTTTGAATCGCAATACATATACTGTTCTACCGTTAAGTCATAAATAGTAAGACTTGGAATTCTATATTTAATCTATTTTTTAATGACAGCAGCTCTTGCGTTATTCAGCTGTGGTTCCACTATCAAATTTCTCCCCCGATTTTGATTCACTGATTATCTCGTTATCCTCAAACTCCCGTTTCGAAGTTTCTCCAAAACTAAAACCATGGGTCAACATTTTGTGAATACTTTGAGGAAAACTTAATGTTTTGTTATACTGAATTGTATTATTTTGGAAAAATAATAAATATGCATGAACATGGTCAATATTAGTATTGCAGACAAGTAGATTGGACACCATTTTTCGTTTTCAGGTTGGGGAGGCGGCTGCTAAGCCAACGAAGATCACTATCGGATACAACATAGAAGCCATGGAAGATCAGAGCATCGGATAAAACATAGAAGCCATCGAAATCTAAGTAGTGTACTGGGCTAGTCCTTCGGACTTCATGATTCGCTAAATGAATATATTTAGAAAGTTGTGGTCCAGACTGCATTGGAGAATTTTCTATTTTTTATGAACAAATGACACATTTTCTTTCATTCTGGCAGCAGCGAAGAAGAGGATGGCATCATTTTCACCCAAATGGGGAGAAAAGGTGACCGTTAGGAGAATGTGGATCGGCGAGAGGGAAATGATGCATTAATCGTCACATCAGCAGAACATGAATATCCGTCCAGATTAGTCATATGTTTGATACTTAAAATACTGCTAAAGGAACTAGTCGTTGCGCGAAGTGAACGGAATAATAAAACACGCGGAAGATAGTTTCGTTGCAGGTTCGATAATTGCGACTTCGCGTTAAAAAACTTCGTCGGGCGTTTTGAGGGATAAGAATACAGTTTCCAAAGTTTCAATGGGTCTGGCGGATATATCACTTCCACTAAAACATGCACGTCGCTTGTGCAAGATACATTCTATGGGTGGTTTAACATCTCCAATGCAGTTATGGAGGCTAGTTCAGTTAAAATAAGTGGGCTCTCGCGTCGCGTCAACTGTAGTCTTCTCTCTAGTTTTTTCTCTAAGTAGTTAGAAACCTCTCGCATGTTTTGCAATGTTTCTTACTAGTTTTATACATAAAGTTAAAAGTTTTCTCGTGAGATTCATCCTGAACATACGGTAGAATGAACGGTAACTCTGCATAAGCACTGCAGAAAAGCCCAACCGCTTATACCTCTTTCACCTCTTTTAGCCCAGCCCTCATTGCACAGCCGAGGGCATGCCGCTAGGTTTCCGAGGGCATTGCCCGATAGCTTGAAATGATTTTTTTGTCTTACAATGTGAATTGAGCTGACTGGATATCAAAGGCTATTGATTATTTTACGTTGACTTTGTTAGTCACATGAACCAATGATGGCGTTTATATCTCAATGATATTTTGAGTTCTGGTGACAACGACCGTTAAAGAAGTTACGGTACAGTAACTACTCTTTGGACATTGTCATCAAACTGTCCCCGCCCTCATACTCACTTCGGTACCGCAAAATCAAAGCATCATATGGGACACTAGATATATGGTGATGGGTAAAGGCAAATTTCGGAGAAATTGCTTGAATATGACTTTTTCGAAGTTTGTTGGCTGCTGTATAGAACCGTATTGACCGTTCTTGTGGCGGCGTAGGACGCAACACGAGAGAAACAGGGTAAAAGGGTGGGTATTACACACAATGAATGTTAAAATGGTGAAGAAAATATTGAATGCTTACATATCAAGAATATGTTGCTGGATGAATTTTTATTTTATTTTGAGGACAATCTTTTTTGTCCATCCTCTAGGATACAACACTGAAATGCACAAGAACTTAACAATTATTGACTTATAAACTATCTTCCTTTATTCCTTCATTACCAAAGTATTAGCACTATTGACTTTTTTAAATGTGAAACAATTAATTCCATGTTAGTTAAAAATAAAAGGTAAACAAAATAGTCTAAAACCCAAATACAGTTTTCCATATGATTTATGATAATGTCATCTCATATCAAACATAATCAAATGTTGTATATCATAAAAATAAATTTCTAATTTATTTAAAATACAACAACTTTTTACATTATACTTTTTCCTGTTCGTATCAATGGCACAATAATTCTGCTAAATAGAGTATGAAAAATATGTTCATATTAGTTCATTTCAGTTTTAAATCTGATAATTTAAAACTAAAATGAATATCTAAACGAAAAATAAAAATATGACAAGCAAAGTGGCCCATTAGAACATTACGAATATTCAGGTATATACGTAAACATGAATAATAGTTTAATGTACTCGCAATTATCAGGTCACTTCGTACCCCACTCTTTTCGGTTAGGGTGTGAGTAACTTATCTATTGTGGAAATATAATGTATATGCCAAAAATATTTATTTTGTTATAATGGATGAATTCACTTCCAAATATCATAATTCGTTTAAAGATGTGATAAGTCTTAATTTGTATGCATAAAGATAGGAATGTAGTAGATTCGTCGACTTGAAAAAAATTAGAAATATCAAATTATTTCAAATTTTTTGCAAATTTAAATTTAAAAATTCGTTTTTCCAGTTATTGTGCCATTCTATGTACGTATTTACGTTCTATGTACTCCATAGAAAATGTATATTTTATTTATCTTTCACGTATCAGAATTGATTGTCGGGGACGATCATGTTTTAATTGCATATTTAATTGAAAAATACGTTGAATTTAATTGCATACAATTGTATAAAATTGTTTTTGATACCTATGATATTGTTTTATTTGTACTTTTATTCTGTAAAATGTTTTCCATACTTGTCACGCATGCACCTAAGTGGGTGGCAGATATAGAAAACAATAATTTCAATTATTAATATTTATTTTCTATGTTGTAGTTGCTGACATTTGTAACAATCCTTAGAAGTGAAAGAAGAGTACACGACTAAGAAATTACTTCTTAGAATTAAAAATTATTGCATATTCTGTTCCGTATCGCAAAATCAAAATTTAAGGATTTGTTATTTGCCGCATCTGCGGAGTTTCATTTTTTAAACTGCAACTTGCTGTATCCAGCCGTATCGTGCGGCTTAACTCGGACAGAGTTCATCTTCGCGATGGGACTCTTTCAGTTTGTTTTAAAGTAGTCCGGTAGTTGATTAAGACTTGATTTAACATCGGACGTTACATAGCGAATTATTTAAAATGTTTTTCTTCATAATAAAGGAAACTCTTCGCAGGACGCCTGGCAGATGTGAGACATGGAAATTTATAGTTAATAGGAAGCGAAAATGAATGTTATACGAGAATGTTCTTCAAAAGAGTCTGCATCCCCCAATTCCGTGCACGAGATCCAATTTTGACAAATTCAATTTTTTGTTGGCAATTATTACCCCCCATTTTCCCAGAGATCAAAAATAGTTGAATGTAGAATGAGGAACCAGGAAACAATAAAAAATATTTTCTACGTCGCTTTTAAACTACCGCCAAACATTTTTTCTCACAGGGTGGGTAGGTCAAGCAAACGTTAGCATTCATTGATATTAATCCTATAAACAAACTTACGTGCTACGTCAACTGTAGTAAGTGTATTTAGTTAGAATCACCTTATTGCAAGTCCTCCAGTTGTAATTAAAATCTAATATTCTAATTCTATTTCACAAGTTTCATGTAAATGTACGCACAACGTTCTTGCTTAAATAAGTCGAAAATTATAAAACTTCATAAAAACAAAAACATACTAAAAAATAAATCAAGCAGACAACTAATATTGCAGAGTAAAGAGTAAATAGGAGAAGCCTCGGATATATTAGTGTAACTGTTTCAATTCCATTATTTAAAAAATATTACCTGTGAATATAAGGAAGCGAAAGGAAAATTGAATTAGGACCATTCCAAAAAGAGAAAAAATAGAAAACGGATTAAAAATAGAAATAGTAAAATTAAATGTAACCACAAAATATCTTGACACAATTATACATTATATCATATCACGTTAAGCAAGAAGTAAAATTAAAAAAAAATCTCTAGGCAATAGAATCTAAAACCCCTTATACCCAGAGTTTCTTAAATCTCATTAACACAATAAAATTATTTTCAAACCAAAACAACAAAAACAGTAATAAAAGCCTCCTACACCGAATATTACATATTTATCACGTTTTATATATTGATTTAAGAAACATTGTATAATAAACAACCATAATATTAAAAAAATTATACAAAGATTTAGTATCTAAACATTCTTAAATACACAACCACATTAACAGTAAAGTAGTAAAAAAACAAGTAAATAGTATTGTAAGATCTCGTTCATCGAGAAATAGTATTGTAAGATCTCGTTCATCGAGAAATAGTATTGTAAGATCTCATTCATCGAGAAATAGTGTTGTAAGATCTCGTTCATCGAGAAATAGTAATGTAAGATCTCGTTCACCGAGAAATAGTATTGTAAGATCTCGTTCATCGAGGATTCGGATTGTAAGATCTCGTTCATCGAGGATTAGTATTGTAAGATCTCGTTCATCGAGGATTAGTATTGTAAGATCTCGTTC
>NNCF01129598.1:1459712-1524090 GCA_002313205.1 Laupala kohalensis
TTCATCGAGGATTAGTATTGTAAGATCTCCTTCATCGAGGATTAGTATTGTAAGATCTCCTTCATCGAGGATTAGTATTGTAAGATCTCCTTCATCGAGGATTAGTATTGAAAGATCTCGTTCATCGAGGATTAGTATTGTAAGATCTCCTTCATCGAGGATTAGTATTGTAAGATCTCGTTCATCGAGGATTAGTATTGTAAGATCTCCTTCATCGAGGATTAGTATTGTAAGATCTCCTTCATCGAGGATTAGTATTGTAAGATCTCGTTCATCGAGGATTAGTATTGTAAGATCTCGTTCATCGAGAATTCATATTGTAAGATGTCGTTCGTCGAGAATTCGGATTGTAAGGTGTCGTTCATCGAGAATTCGGATTGTAAGATGTCGTTCATCGAGAATTCGGATTGTGAGATGTCGTTCATCGAGAATTCGGATTGTAAGATCTCGTTCATCGAGGATTAGTATTGTATTGTAAAATCTCGTTTGTCGAGAATTCGTATTGTGTGATCGCGTGCGCCGATTATTATATTCCTAAGATTGCTTTCCTCGATTATTAGATTCTTAAGAAGGCTTTCATCCATTATCGCATTCTTAAGAAGGCTTTTATTCATTATCGGATTCTTAAGAAGACTTTCACCCATTAGCGGATTCTTAAGAAGACTTTCACCCATTATCGGATTCTTAAGAAGACTTTCACCCATTATCGGTTTCTTAAGAAGGCTTTCATCCATTATCGGTTTCCTAAGAAGGTTTTCATCCATTATCGGTTTCCTATGAAGGTTTTCATCCGTTATCGGTGTCCTATGAAGGTTTTCATCCATTATCGGTTTCCTATGAAGGCTTTCATCCATTATCAGTTTCCTAAGAACCCTTTTTTAGATTATTATTTGTGTCCTATGAATGTTTTTATCGAATATTAATTTTGTAGGAAAAAGATTTCTTTAATTTTTTTGTAAATGTTAGTCGTTACACAAAAAATGGCGTTAAAGACGAAGTAAGATTTTTGTGTTCAATGCATAGTGAATTATATATCATATTATGAGTTTTATTAAAAATATAATCGAGTTAAATATATTTGCAGTATGATTTATTTTTAACTTTTAAGTGATGAAAAGTATTTTTTCTTGTTAGTATACTAAATTTTATTAATGAATTGTAACATGGTATGATTTTATAATTTGGAAACATTTGATTAAATAAAGTTCAATATTAGCTGGGTAGAAATTAAAAATAAAGAAATATGATTTACGAAATCATGAAATTAATATCATGTACACAGACTATATAGATCATATTTTCTCTTTATTCTTATTAATATATAATTCGTATTTTATGTCAGATTGTAATCTCTTTTCTTTAATTTGTCTTTGAATCGTTCTTAGCAATGCGTGTTTTAATTTCTATTTGGAAAGATGCCTCCTGGGGAATCCCGCCATGCTTCTGCTAAAAGGCGATAACGCGCCAAGCATTGTACGTCTTGCGTGGTGTGAAAATCAACGCATTTGCGACCTTTGTTTGCTTTTTTAACATTGCCTGTTGATGCACGTGATTTGGATAAGCATTTTATATATTTCCCTCATTGTTCATTTCTTTTGTAACTAAATTCGTCTTTTATTTGGTGTGATTTAAGTTTACTCTAATTTACCACTGAGGACTCCTACTGCCTCTGATGGCTCGTGTGGCAGTTTCTTGCTCTTCACCAAGTAATCTCTAGTTCAATTCCTGGTGATGTCAGAAAATTTTGCAGCTTTTCACATTGTCCCAATTCATGTAGCGAACTACTGAGAAGCGAACCCTCCTTCCTCTATCCACCTCCTGCTAGCATCAATAACTCTTAACTATTACTAACCACTTCTACTAACCCCTCCACGTGGACCAAGATGTTGGTAAACCAAGCTAACCGGCCCTCCTAACAATAGCGTGCTACTCAACTCCTACCTCCTATCACTCCATGTAGATTAGCTTTAATAGCACACTAAATTTTCCATTTACAAATGCTGTAATGAGAAAAAAAATTTCCACTGAAATATTGAAAACTTGTGAAATGAGGCGATTGGAGTTCATGTATTTTTAATCTGTATAATTACGTATTATTTTGTTAGTTTTAGGGATACTACGTCCCAAATTTATTTCTTTAACATTTGAACAGTGAAAGGGTTTCGATTTTCTTATAGTTCTCAATGTGTGCTGATATTTTGTAAATGATTTACATACTGATTTATTAAAGAGAAAACAGGATTTTGGGGCTATGTTATCGTGCGTTTGCTGGGGAAAGAAACTTATTTTTATAACTTTAACTTTTTGTAAACATTTTCTTGGAGTAAAAATAATAATCTTACGTCGTAATAAAGTATTAACAAGTTTATCATTTACATTAAAATCATTAAATTGAAATCGTAGTAAGTTCATAATTAACCTCACCGACGGTACCCAAAGCCAGGTTTTGCTTTGGGTGATAACTTGGTACTTTGAATACATAAAATAGATATTTTTATCATTGCAGTTACGTATGAGTGGAAACTAATATTAATAATAGAACCTCGAACTAATGAGTATATGGAAAAGCTATAGTTTTTGGAAATACCTCACTTGAATGTTTTGGTAGATTAATAGATTCCACAGCTCTTTATATTGGTTAGCAAAAGATAAAAATCACAAATTGTCTTCTTTCAGTATTTAATGATTATATATCATTTTGTACATAAACTGCGCATGATTGAATGATAATATATTGTATGCAGAGCATAGCTAATGAATATTGAATTACATATTCCAGCATTAAACAGTCAGAGGGCATGAAGGGAGGAATGTAAGAGCTACAATTTGACTTAAACATATGTAAACTAAATTCAGTTTTTAATGGTAGCTAAAATGTGCCCTATTGAAATTTTTTGTACGAGTATATAGCTACCTCATAACATCCCTGTTTAAAAAAATAGATTTAGAATTTACTCAACCACCTCAGACTCTCTCTATCAAAAACCTCTGTAGTTTTCTGCGCACAAATTTTCAAAAGCTCCTCGCGCTGGCCTTCAACGAACGATGAACCAGATGTGTCCTCCCCGAAGTTCAAACTCGAAAACACTAGGTGGCAGAAATTCCAGTTATCCATAGATAGCAAAAGGTCTATTAACCTGGAACAACATTATGACACAATCAAATGAAACTAGTGGCGATATAAAATACTTTTTTCTATCTTCTTAAACTAACTACAATTTTAAAAAACATTCATAAAAAGTAATAATTTACTTAGTTGATAATTGTTTGAATTAATTACTACTTAATGACAAACATTTTTTCCAGTAACAATTATTTAAACCCATTTTTATTTATATACACGTTGAAAGAAAAAAGAAAACTTATCCTCAACTTATCTCAAAACTTGTCTAAATATAACAAAACACAAGAACACAAAATAAGAAAGCAATTTACCAATTCAATAAATTGGTGTACAAATTTAGAAATATCATTAACAACATTGCATAAATTGATACTAAATATGTATAAAAATCTCACAAAATGTTTTCAACACAAAATGTTTTCAACGCTGTTCCTCCGATCTCGGTAAAATTCACTTTGTGTCTAGTGAGTAAACTCACACAAAAACTGAGCATTACTTGTACTCGTCATTCTTGCATCTTGCGTTGTATCTTGCATCAATACATTTCTTACAGACGTAATTTCTTTATTGGTTTAAAACTATTGAAGATATCATTAGAATTAACATTTAGTGTCATTCATTCATTTTATAGCAAATTCCTTTCTATAATGCTTGATTTCCGATTGACCTCTAAAAATAGGATAAGAGAGCTGCATGTCGTTTGAAATTACAATTCATAACACAATAATTGATGCCAATGACCTTAAGTTATTTGCGCCACTGAATAAAATTCAGAGGTTATAACAACATTAATAAGTAATTCGTGAATACGTATCTCATGAAATTCATACGATATCTTGCGATGATATCCAAATCTGTGATAAAACAATATCGATTTTACAATAAGAAGCAAATCTTTTACGGGGAAGTTTAATTTGTTTTATATTCCTTAAGACGGCGTTGTGAGACAACTTGAGATGTCATTTAAATATAGAAAATAATAAAGTTTATTGAAGTTAGAGAATATTTTTTCTTATGGAAGTCCAAGACCTTTATAATAAAAATGTACAAAAAAGTTCTTTAATAGCGGCGTAATGAAACATTTTCTCTCGTTACGATTTAACGGGGGTACACTCACCAGTACTAGTCATCTATTGGTCCGCCAAATATGGAAACAGTTTCAAGTTTGCCTACGATTGGTCGAACGAAGGTGAGAAGCTTTTTCCCCGTCTCGGGTGAGTGGCGTTGCAAACCTAACAAATCCAAACTGCTAAGAGTGCGGGACTTAGAATATTTTTGTGGGCCCTTTTAAGATTTCAGGAGTGTACAAGAGAAAACTGCAGCTGACTATTTGTGTAAGGGTTAATTTCAAGGTAGGATGCCTCAGCAAGTAAGTAATCGATAGTCATTTCACGTGCTCTCCGCAAGAAAGATTCGTGGGACCATTGATGGTATAAAGGCTTCTTTCAGCAACAGAAGAAGCCCTGCGATGAAAGTCTTAGGGTCGAAGAAAGTAGATGTCTTAAGACGAGGGAGGCACGTGCTGTGTCTTCCCAACAACCCCTCCCCAGCGACGATATTCAATATAGCTGATATGGCATGTCGCAAGGCATGAAAAATTAAAACTCCGCTTCTTCTCTCGTTAGCAAAGCGACAGGGCAAGTGGCAATATCCTGCGCCACGCTTTGTTTCTGTCGCCGCCCAATCTTAAGGCAATTAAAAACAAAGGGTGAGGCGTAGCGTCGACGCAGTCATGAGGGATGGCGGGGTTCGTGGAAGGGAGGCAGAAGGGGTTGGAACGGCGGGGCAATATCCCATTTAACGATGTTAGCCGCGGCACATCAAAAGGATTAACACGAACCGGAGGCGGCGACGTAGGCGGTCGCGGAGGCGGCGACGGAGGCGGCCGCGTTTGCGGTGGACGGGTGGGGTGGCGGAATGGCAACAGCGATGCGATGCTGCGTGACAAGGCGATGCTCGTTTTGTCGTTTCCTTGCTGCGGAGCCTGATCGACGCTCTTTTCCCAAATGAAGACATAATGCTCTCGCTGGACGTAAATTGCGATCTGGTGGCGCCAGTGGTCTGAGACGATCTGTCCGCCACATGCAAACACACGTCACGCAAAGCATGGAAAAGTGGGAAGCAACGCGGGTTATTTCGGATAGAATAGTCTATTCATCACCGAGATGTACGGTCATGAAGAACTATTTTCTTCATTGACCGTTATCGAAACGAATATCGAAAAAACAATAGCCGAAAAGAAAACCCAGTATTTAGATCTGAGTAATGAAGTTGAGCAGATCCGGGAGAAAGGTAACTTTTGCGTTGTGTCAATTGTTTTATCAGCCACTGGTGTAATACCAAACAGTGGCATGAAAGCCTTAAGAATTGAAACTAGACATTGAAAAGGCAAACATTTGGAGCATAGAAGACATTAAAGACACAAAATCTAAAACTACTTTTGTAACCTTGCGTCAACAATGATATAAAGACATCGTAAACAATGTTTTGTCCCAATCACTAGCAGTAACAAACCATGCCAAATATTTCGGTGGTGCTCGTATTTATTCATCTAGTTGCTATATCAAAGCTAAAAATATGTTGATTTATATTTGTTATATTGCAACATCCCTTCCCGTGACATAATTTAGGTTAATTCAAAACATACATTACCACTAACTCAATAAATAATTATTATTCTCTTTTTATTGTTTTCCTCAGCAATGTTGCCGATATAAGATGAAATACGGGCTAAGAGCCGAGCATATCCAACTAGACATCACTCAAGAACTTCTCAATAACACTGGAAGTGTTAAGGATGAGAGTTTTTATCTTCAGACTTTCGTGCAACTGCTTTGTATTGTACTGTACAAGTTGCTTAAAGAACAATTGAAAAAAAGCAATCAATAACAATCGTGTTGTTGAATTGTTCGCAGCGTATTTGTTCTTCCTCTCTTTCTACATCGAATAACTTGAGGAGCGAGTTTTTGTTGTTTGGAATATTTTCAAGAGCTTTAGAAGAATGCGTCTAGTCCTATCGACGCCATTTATTGTACTTCTCATTGATTGGGACTTAGACAAATATATTATCTGCAGTAGTAGAAATTGCTTCTAAAGCCTTTCTCACATTGGAATTTAATCTATCTGCGCAAACCTAAATTAGTCCCAATGCTCTTATACCAACAACTAGGATTTATCTACGTCCACAGCTATACGCGACAGGTTGTAACAGTGTAGTAATTTACGTATTACAAACAAAAGATCAACATTTTCAATTTTTTCAATTTTCTACTACTTCTGGTAGCATTTTTTGTTGTGAATATGACGGAATCAATATTGAGGGAGGCGATGAAAATTCATTTTCCAATTGTTTTCGAGACATTTCCAACGAGCCCTCTAACCATATTTCTCCCACACTGGTAAGTAACTTATAATTTATGTTAGTGAGTGAGAGTGAAAGAGTGAGCGAGTAGTTGTTGCAAGTGTTATTGTTATCATCATCACATCGTCGTCATCATCATTATTATCAATATTTTAATAATAATATTATATTATTAATATTATTGATTTCGTTAACGGTAATAAGGTTAAGTACGTATTTCAACAAGAAATCATAGCGACTTAGCCAAACGGTTTTCTTAAAAAGTGTACCGTTCCCAGGTACGCGATTTTCTGCTCTTCGTATTTGTTAATGGGTCCCGAGATATAAGCTAGATGTTTATGGTGACCTTCATTTATGGTTCCGAGGGTTCTCACAATAACTGGAATAACACTAGTCTTCACATTCCACATTCTTTGGATTTCTATTTATAGATCTTTACATTTGCTCAGTTTTTCTACTTCTTGCACGATACATCAATAATAATAATAATAATAATAATTGGAACTCAAGCCACAAAACTGCAAACTCATGCAACCACAAGAAACCGACAGAAAGTCGTGAACAAGAAGAAAACAATGATAATAATAAAAATAATATTATCAGTGGGTCTTTAGGGCTCGCCAACAACTAAGTCGCTAGTTTGAGAGAGTGAGTGAGAGGGTAAGAGAGGGAGCGAGTGTCACGGTAAAGTTTTTTGTGTTAGATTAGATGAGTCCGCATGTCCAACATTCACTCAATTTCAGAGGTAATTTTTGTTGTTATTATTTTGGTGTTGATGAGAGCGAAATAGAAGAAATGGGGGTTCGTGAGGGGGGGGGGGGGAAACAAGCAGGACTCGCGAACGAGCAGTTCCTCTGTTTGACTTAGCGGATGGTGGGAGCTGCTGGCGGAAGCGCCCCTGGCCCCAAAGAGCTGGCGGGGACACTGAAGGTGGTGCGGTGTGGGTGCGCTCACAAAGGACACAAAGGGCGCTTGCAAGGGCGACGGCTTCTCCAGATCCTAGACACACTGTCGGAACTCGAATCAACTTGTAAGAAGCTCGCCTGCTCGTGAATTCGAGATCACAGTACATGACCGTTCGTCCCCGCCATGGCTGGCGACGATGTCGCCAAGAGCATAGTTCGCATTACGCAGGGACACGTTGTTCTCAAAGATCAAGAATTGCATTGGCTATTTGGAGATTTTGAAAAATAATCAATTATTGAGAGTTATGTAATATTTACAAGAAAAAAATAATATCATTAAAAGATTACACGAAAATCGTCAAATTATTGGCCGAAGCTCTTTTGGAGCCTTGTGTAAGTTATTTGGGAAGAGGAGAAACTTCAAAAGTTCAATTCAACAGCATTGTTTATGTTTTTCGATGGTTTTCAAGATTGAGGGAAATATTCCCTTGACATTTTTATAGATTTCACTCTTGACATTATTTTCAAGCACTTCAGTGGAAAGTTCGGTTCCCGGCTCGTCGCCATTTTCACTTGACCGAAAATTATAACGTATCTTCTGCGTGTGTAGTGTACTCGGAAGAAATATATGCATAACGAACCTTAACACGTAGGTACGTGTAAAACCGGGAATTAAGTGCACACACATTGTGTGGCGCCTGGTTCACTTATCTCCTGTATAGGGATGTGTTTTAGGTTTTCCGGGGTTTAGGTCTGGGTGGAAATGGTGTACATTTGTGGAAGAGCGAACGGGTGGTGTAGTTAACACCCCTGCGATCAAATCAGGAGTCCCGGGTNATAATTTAAAATGCAATAATTATAAATCAGTGAAAATATATCTTAAAAGTGTCTCTTTCCACGGGACCATGAGGTTCCAGTATGCTGCTCAGTATTCACTTCCTTCACAAGGCAGTTACCCCCTCTCACTTCTTGATTTGAAATGGAAGAACAGTATTGTGTCTGCAATCCATTCTCATAAAATTTAGTTAATTTATTGATCAGTAAGAAAGTAAATTAAATATTAATTTTCCTTATTCGCTTATTGGCAAGTTATCCACGAGTGCTATATTATTAATATTTTATTTCCATATACTTGGGAACAACAACCGTAATAGGTAGATTGTCTACACAAAAAGTACATAAGAACAATTTTACTCCTACTTCCAATAAAAGGGGACATAATGCATTACTCGTGCAATTCAAGCATCTGCGTTCTGCATCTATAAGAAGAGCTCACAATGCATTAACTTATACTTTTCCATGTATTCCCAAGACCTATTTCAACGAATTATTGGAAATATACTGACGTATCGTTATTTGAAACATTTCATCAGAAACACGGGATGAGATATCTGAGAATCGTTCGTTAAAGCATTGGAGTCAGTAAGTAACCACGACGACAGTGAGATGTAATTTCGTTTTCTGTTCGGTGAGAAGGAGTATTTTGCACCAGTCAGATGTCAAATCCAATCGCTGCAGTTCACACGTTGAAATAACGTATTATATCTGCAATGAATCAGCGGCTTAAATATATATAATTGTTATACAAATGGAAATGAACTTCCTAGAACTCAGATACTTATCTTTTAGTTCAGCTGCTTTCCGAAGAGTTACTTTTATTATCTTTGAATATCCAAACATGTTGGAGATATATATTTCCTTCAACATTTTTGAAACATAACACTAATTTTGATTGGAAACATTTTCGCTACAAGAAACGTAAGTCTATTAACCATCGGTGAGAACGTACGCAAATTCGTTCGAATAATAAGAAAGAAGCAAATAAGTTACTTGTTTCTATCGTAGAGGCAAAAAATATTTGCGAACAGTTTGTTTTAAGAACTGATAAAAATTAATAAAAATTGGTTTCGGATTTTCAGTTTGGGGTGCCTGGTTGTTAGTAGACGGTCAGGGAAGTGAAGAAAGTTTGAAGAAAGAAAAGTGCGAAGAGAAAAAGGGCGGAATTCTTTAAATTTTCAAAGCATGTGGGTTTTTTACTTCCCACGAAACTAAGAGCTTTTCATACTATTCTGAAAATAGTGTTTTCAAAAAACTCTTCATTTCTTTACAGTAATTGGATCACACAGGGTCATCGCAGACGAGAGGAGGTCCTAAATTAACTTTTGATATGATTTAAATGAATACTTATTAATGAACTTTCTGGTTTCCTTCATATGTTTTTATGATTATATGTTCTATTCATGTGAATCTTGCTTCGAGATTTATTCCAAGATAACAATGTATAGTGTTGACCATGGGATGTGGGTTGAGTTAAGGAGGAAACTAAGAAAAGTGAAGGGTTGAACGGCTCATTCAAAAGCGATATTCCGAAATCTATTGCACGAGGAATCCGAACACTGTCTTGAATGGGTCTGCATCCATGACAATCATATGAATCGGATTCGCGCACTAAGGGAAATGCGTTCGTAAATTGTACGACAAGGTTACAATTTTAAATTATCTGTTAAGTATTTAATTCCTTGTTTATTTTATCATACTATTATGGGAAAATATTACATAACTCTTGATGAAATTTTCTGAGGAAAATAGATATAGAAAAAGTGATATTTTATTTATTTTATGCCTTTTGGCGTGGTTCAGGCCATGAGGCCTGCTCTTCCACCCAACCGTTGGTCTTGGGGAAAGGGAATTGGGAAGGAGAGATGTTAGGTTGCAGGGGAACTTATGGCACCGAACCGACATTTGTCTGCAGTAGGTAAGGGAAACCCCAGCTGAAAACCTCACATAGTTCGGTCGAGCAGGGTTTGAACCCATGCTCTACCGCTCAGCGGGATCATGAAAGCGGTGACACTACCACTAGACCACCGCTGTCGGTATGTATATCACTGAAGTGGATGCTAATTGGTACAACATTCCTACTGAGTCTCTTTAGTCAATACTAGTTTTCTCTCAAGTTTTCTGCCTAAATTTCATTTCAAACTTAATGAAATTTGTGAGAGGTTTGAATCCTACACATTGAGAGAGTTTAATTATAACTTACCACAGAAAATGAATCTCTTTCTCTTAGAATAAAATTCGGAGAGTTACGCGTTGTCGTAGTATTCATAAGATCCAGAGTTCCAATTCTTCCAAGAAATTATTTTTGTGGGGTCTCATTTTTGACAATGTAGGGAGACGATTTTCTCGAATGATTTGCAAATATTTCCTATCAAATCTTGCTATTTAAAGCAACATTTCGTTTTGTCCCTACTTTGCTAAGATTTCTTGTAAATACTTTTTTTATTAATTTCGGTTCGGTCTTACAAAAGTCAGAACCCTTTTTTTCACCATTACCGGAATTGCATAAATCACTCAATGAGCATCTCTGGTTAAATTCGTTTAAAGGATTTTCATGTAGTTCCCACAATGTATTCAAGTTATGAGACAGAGTAAATGCCAGAAAAACAGTTCGTCAAATTGTCTCAACCTCAACTATTTCGTAGACAATTTTGTTAAATTTCCTTGTAGTTCTTAATATAGTTCATTATTTCTGTTACCTTTGAATAAAGTAAGTTTCGAGGAATCTTTCATCCTTTCTTGAATTGTTTCACCTTTTTCATTAGACCTCCGAGATATAATTTAAATTAATTCATTATCAGCCCGTTTTGTCATTCCAGCTGATATATCCTGTTGCCTAATTATTCTTGAGCACCTTTATTGTTCTTACCGAATCTTATTGCAAGTCCTCCTGCGTCGTTTAGTACTCTCACGATTTCTTCCTCGTCTACCTTTTGGAGTTATTTAAATATTGCCAAATACCTTTTCAATTCGACGCTCCTCTCCTGACCTCTTCACCAACGATTCTCTCAGTCTCTTCGTGTGTTGCGAGGGATGTCCGAGGAACAGGTAGGCGTTACGGTAAAGCAATGTTCTTATTAGTTAGATGTAATGGATCTAGACGCACCGGGCATAAAAACATTGTAATCGATGTCCAGACTTCCGTTAATTTTATTCCAAGTTACGCATGTACGTTTTCAAAAATATCGGTTGATCATCGACTCCTCTTTAACAAAAATGTTCCCTTAATGGAAAGAATTAAAACATGCAAGATTGTGATCCACGACAAGTGTTTGACATTTCTAAATCATGTAATTAAAATTATCTCGTCTATAGTCGCGACATAGATCATTGTTTCACTACCTAGCTCTGAAGTATAATCCAGGAGCAAAGATTAAATGGGTATCTTTTCCAGTCAATGCAATCGAGACTGTTCCCATGATATTGGCAGGATACTACATATTCACAATTCGGCAGATTGAACGTCCACAGTTCCAAACAGGTACTGTGCTAAAGATTGATGTACTGATTTTCCCCTGTACAATACATGAAATCGTAACTTGCGAGACACATTTTACATTAATTGCTCTCTGTACTACAACTTTACAGGATTGGGGCCTCTAAATAGTTTGACTTCAATATGAAATAGTTTTTACACAATATTATGGAAAAAGACAAGGATGAAGAGGGTCTAGAACAGAGGTGGCAAGAGATTTGCCCCTCGACGAACGCTTCGGGCGATCGCATGCAAGTACATGTAGCATAGAAGGAGGTGGGGAGAAGACTTGAGCGCCACTACTCTCTCCACCGCTTGGCTATAAAGCGGAAGTTCAAACTTAGGAACGGTTAGTGAGGGGCAGTATTATATACTTATGATTCTGGATACTGTTATTTGGATGCTTCTTCTTTTTCTCTAGCGTTCAACTTTTGTATTCAAATTTCCGAAAACTATTTGTTCACTTTTCACATTTAGCAGAGAATAGGGTTGCACTTCTCTTATTTGTCCGTTTAAAATTAACGCTTTAATAACTGGAAGGTGTTTGGGAAGTTATTCATACTGTCTCTTCAGTTACAATATCTTCGCGTATATTCAATATATTCAATTATTATACAACGAATTAAAATTTCTTCCATAAATCTCTTGTGAAGGAAACTTGATCGAAATAATTTTCCGTTTCTCCGACGCAATCGATCACAAAACTATCTGTTGTTGCTATAAGAAAGTGATAAGCAGTGCTGGCGCCCCACCACTGCACGTCTTTCCATCCCCTCCTCAGCGCGGTAGCTGTTAGAAGTTGCATTTTGCATGCCCGTGCGGGCAAAATGTCCGGGACAGGCAGCTGTGACCATCCCCGGTCTAGAGAGTATTGTGTTTAGAACACACAAAAAACGAAGACTCTAGTCCTGCTCAATAGGCGAGTTGGCCATAGATAAACATTTTCATATTTAATTAGCATTAAGATATAAATACCACGGAATATTTCAAGTGTTAATGAGAATTTTTAATATTTTATAATCTTCAATAGACTCCGATATGGGAAGAAAGTCATTAGTTAAGATGTTTGTCCGTTATGAAGTCTTGGTCAATAGAGCAATCTTTCTAGCAAAGATGATCAAGTTGCAATAAATTCTTCAAATATGACATATAAAAAATGGTTTTGTTTATGATACGAGCGTGATGACTGTCACCTTCCCTCAACAAAGATTAAAAGTATACTGCAAATCTTAAAATTATTCAAAACTGAAGGATATGTCGATTTCCAATATCTTCTCCATCATAAATTCATTTTCTGAGATCGTCAGAGGCGTATCCGGGAGTTTCTATTTTGACGTGGACAAACGATGCCTCCGGTACAGTGTACATTTTACTGTAACAAATGGACAAAATTCAACTTTATGTTGAGAAGGAAAGATACCGCACATAGCATCGGAGGAGACAAACATGTTCCATGTAAGATGAGCTTTGCCCGTTAGAGAGAACTGATACTATTATGCACATCTGTTTCTCAATAGTACGGTTACATAAGAAATTCATCTCTGAAGCAGAAGGGGGGGGGTAATATGTTTCAATTAGTATATAATCATTGGATATTGATGTAGAACTTACAATATTTTAACAAGCATTACGTCTTAAGATGTTCAGAATTTCTCTCACAAAAAGAGTATTCGTAATGTAGTTCCAATCAGTCATCCTATAGACTTTTGTCCCTTTTAATCTAAAGCGTTGACTGTGCTGGTTCCCAGCAGCCTGCGTTCCGGCAATCTTCGTCCCCGAAGTACACAGAAGGGTGAGAAAGCGGGGGACCCCTGTGTGGACAGAGTCGGCAACAACTCCGCTGCCGTCGGCGCCAATGCCTTATTAATGGCACGGAGGGATGGACGACACCAGGGGGGAGGGGTGCGATGGAGGGAAGGAAACCGGATGCTCGCTCGCGAAATACCTCCACGATAATGGACTCGACGATAGGCAAAGTTGAAGGAACATATGTAGATTTGGATGAGATTTCCAATGTCTTAGCACTTAAGAAAATCACAGTCGCGTAGACCTCCTCGAGTTCTATGATGATAGTGTGTTATACATGACATTCAGCTTACAAAACTTAACAATACGGAAAGCTTTATTGAGTTCGATAAATGAATCACTTTAGACTCTCGCACAACCCAGAAGACGTCTCGAGGCAATTCATTTTTTATTTCATTGGCCTTCATATTGCAACGATCACTAACAAAGGTCGTGCTATGGAAACACCTTCCTCACGTATTTTAGGGTTTGAACATTGATCTTTTTTCACCATACCATCTTAATTATAAAAAATTATTGTGTTCCTCTTTTAAAGGTTGTTAACGTATTCTTTATATCTCTCCACATTATCCTTCATTTCCACCTCTTCATTTTCCAAAAGACATCACAAATTCTCAGAGGTGAAGAACAATCTCTTTTAAAATCACCGACATAGTCGTACAATCCGTTTTCTCTAATATATTGTATTCTAAAAGTAATATACTTCGTTAAATTCTACGTGTGTCTGCAATACACCTTTCCAATAACCATCTTGCGAGCAGAACATTTTCTCCACTCCATCATCATCTCGTCACTTTCTGGAAAAGTTCGCAATATCCGATACTTCGCGATTCTCCCAGTCCTGGTCCAATGCTGTATCATTTACCACTTTTGAAATCTGTTCAAATTGTCCTAAGGCAAATAATCAAAATTGACTATTTACTTGCACTAAATTTTGAATTTCATGCCACTTTTGTTGATTGTAGTTTTAGATTTTATTGTAAATCGAAGGTTTTTAATATGTAAAATAAGAAACGGAGTGGGTAAGTCGTTTGTCAGAACTAACACTTCGTTCTTTGAACGGAGTGAGACCGCTTTGACGCAAAAGGCAAATAGTGGAAAGCAAAATACTTGCAAGTACTCTCTTCGCGACGCAGATGATGAAGAGGGCGGCGAAAAACTGTACGAAGTGAAAGTGTTCATTCTATCCATTCTAGAATCCATCGATATCTTGGGATTGACGGAGAGAAGAGCGCCGTAGTTTATTAGCCTCAGCACAGTCAATGTGACCAACTTCATGCTCCGGCCACTTTGACTCCTGGATAATCCTGAAACTAATTTTTTATAAGGCAGAGTTTGTCTTGTAGTCAGTCTGAAGGCTTGCGGGGACTTCGTCGGAACTTGAAATCCGACCCTCCAGTTAGTAATCCAGGACTCAACCCACTGAGTCATGATGACACGGCGAATATCTAAAATCTCGATTATCGCCCATGAATGGTTTCCCCAGACGTCATCTTAGCCGACGAAGGACAGAAGTTTCATGACAACTTTATCGATGCTTCAACAGCGACAAACAATTGCATTTACCTCAAAAAACAATTGGTTTACTAAATTAAAGACATAAAATACTTAAAATGGGTGTACCTTAATTATACAGCGAGAATTTTTGTTTTCACGTTTTTTATGTAACTTGACGTATCGTATTATTTCGTGTTAAAACAAGTGCCCAAAACGTGGCTCAATTTCAGTACTTTATTTGAATGTATGTTCGCCAATCTTTGTCAGCTTTCAAAAAAATACGAGAACACATACACCTCTATTCATGATCATAATTTTAGAAATGGTATTTTTATACTTCTGGAGATGGAAATTGATACAACATTACTAATATGTCGCATTCGTGCAAGAAACCTTCATATTCATAAATCATTCATCAGTGTTACGCAAGTTCGTCACTTGGTTGATAAACTGATCTCACCATTCTTTCACCTTCTTCTGATGTTATTTCTGACGTTGTAGCTTTGATGGTCGAAAGAACTAAAAATAAAATGTTATTAGGAGTTCAATGTTTGTGTTCAGCAGAAACACAAATTTGGGATTATAATTTCTCTCAAAAAAAACGCAGTAAGGGAAAACAGAGAAAAAAGTAACAACTTCTTTTGAGGAAACCTAAATATTATGTTGGTATACTTTCAATAATAATAATTACTTAAAAACAACTTATAAGAATAAGTTAAAAATGTGAATTGTTAATATTAGCAATTTATGTCATAATATGAGAAATAGATTATTATTCAGACATTTAAAATCTTAAACAGTGCAATTTTACTTGCGTGGATATTCTACTATTGTACTCGCGTGGATAATCACAGGGAATATGACGGCGCGAATATTATTTGTCAAATTATGTGAGAAATTTGATAAACTCTGTAAAAACCTCTTCCACAAAGTGGTTAAATTTCAAATATATATCTTTGTCCTTTTTAGCAGCGTTCATATTAACTCATCCGCGCAATACTTTCTATATAGTACAGCTTTGAACTTGTATAATTAATTGAAAATACTTTATAGAGATTTATTTTGGCAGAATTTCAAAAGCAATTCAAAAGATTTGCGAGATTCAGATGAAAAGTATGTAGATAAATTATCAATTTCCCTGAACGTCCCGTATTTTGTCAGTTAAACTACATTCATCAGGATTATTCTACTCGAAAATTTTCATTATAATTTTATACAACTTGCAATAACTCGAATTAATATCATATTATTTGTGTCCTCGGTTGTGTATATGCTTTCACGTCAAACTGATCTCGAGCTTGTGGTATTGAAATTTGTCTTCATTGTAAATGGAGCATTGCCTCGTTAGGAGCGAAAGCGTACATCCCTTGAGGATTTATTTGGAAAGCTAATCCATTCCGTCGCTGTATGGCATGTGTGGTGCTTGAGTTGCGAACAGCCATCGAATGGCCCATTCGTCTTTTTTTCCCGCGTCACTCACGTGCTGTGGACCGAAGGGAGATGAACGCACATTGGGTACGGCCCGTTGGAGGATGGGTGTGGAGGGGGCAGCGGAGAGTGAGGTGCAAACAAAACAAGCGCGGCGGCGGTGGCAGCGACGCGCGCCGGCTATTAAAAACACACAGCACGCACCTGCGCGGGATCCAGCGCGCGCTAAAAATACACAACGCGCCGCCCCGTCCGCCCCGCCCTCAGCCTGCCAACGTGCAGGCGCCCGCCACTGAACGGGCAACAGCTGGACTGAGCACGGAAGTGTGTCAAGCGACGCTCATTCATGGCAACCTCCAGCCCTCCCTACCTCGCCTCCCTCTCGTTCGCCCTTGCGCACGCACGCTCGCACGCACGGCTCGGTCAGCGAGCACGACCCGTGACCGCCTCCCCTACATACGATGCACCTGTGTTTACAAGCACCCCTCCGCGTCACTGAGCCACTCCACCCACGCGACAGCGCTGTGCATAGCATTGCGTTCTGCCATGGGATCGGAATGCGCATCATTAGTAATATCTCATTGAAGCCTGGTTTTAGTATGAGGAGGGGTTGATGTCATTAGACATCTTATATCCTCATATTTACGTTATCGGTAAGAAACTTCTGGGTGTTGCCGTGAAATGTCAGGGAACAGACCGACCTTTGCACGCATTACGTGAGAGAAAACTAGTCCATTCTTTCCTTCTGGAGGTGTCGGTGAGTGAAGACCTAGCCCGCTCCCGGAAGGTGGACTTGAAATGAGATGGATGTCATGTACGGGAAGCGGAGGCTGAAGAACCACACGTAGTATGTGCTTCGTTGATCTAAGTTTTATTCCAGGTTTAACTTGAATAGGATATTGAAGGTTTTGAACCTACAATGCATTCTTCCGTTTGATGATCTCGCAATTTCCTGCTTGAGCGTGAGACATTGCGTTGCCATCAACATTGGCGCAGCGGATATTCGAAAAACGGGACAGAAGAAAGCACAAAAAAGAAATATTCAAGTCTTTAAAAATATAAGAATCACGTACCTCCGTTGCGGTTTTACAGTTACACCGATGTAACTGTAAAAGTCTTAATTATGCAGGAGAGAAAAAATTGAATGTCAGTCATTTTGAAATTACACTCCAAACATGCTGTATAAAGTTTTGGAATTACGTAATTGTTGACGGCATGAAATTTTAGCAAACAGGTTTGACAAAATGTGAAAATTAAGTCATTCAAATCAGCCTCAACAGAATATTAGAATATTGTTGAGAAAACTTTTTCTATATTTATTTTTTATTTTCCCATTCTGCTAAATTTAAATCAAAGCCAGTGACATAATTTGATGTAAAATAGAATCGAATGAGATTCATTTAAAATTAGCTCATTATATTGGCATTCTTAAGTTTCAAAACTAGAGTCACTGCAGCAAATTAGACGTAATCTCCGTATTGAATAGAATTAACTTAATCTTAATCTATTCTGAAATCCTGCGTATGAGAATAACTCTTCTTAAGTGTCATTGGTGCTCTCATTCCATCCGTTGTGACGTCAACAGACATTGGCCACAACCAAAACGAAGGAAGCCCAATTTGATAACTTCGTTTGAAACAACTTTCCCTTCGCCACTGCAAGTATTACCAGACCTCTAGCAATTTCTCTGTATACACTGATCTACTGACTACTAAACTTCGCTGTCTACAAGATGAGTCATGTTGTGAGGATGGATGCAATCGATTACGGTACGACACATTGTCTGCTTGAGTATATGCACTTGTTGCTCTAGTGTCTGTATTGGAAAATTCTATATAATCCACCTCGTAGAAACGATTTGGAAGTGACTTTTCATCACGACAATATAACCGCTCATAGTGCGAAACAGGTATCACAAATCTGCGAGGTAATGGGGCACTAAGTCAAGTGAATGGCGGAAATACATCAACTCAGATCTGGGATGAATTAAAACAACCGCAAATACAATTCTCATGTTTGGTATTGAATCGTGAGTTTCTCGCATTTACTCAGACACACCTCATGTAAATACGGACTGAATGCCATTACGTTTCTCATGAGTGAAAATATATTCATTGATCCGAACTTACGGATGTTCTTCACGATTTTTAAGACTCAAACAATACAAATTCATTTCGTTAAATAATAATATTTTGATATGAAAAATATATCTACGACGATTTCTGAGATAATTTGTTTTACATCATTGAACATTGAATGAATTAATCAGTTTCAGTGGGTTTCGAATTCGTGTAAAACGAAAAACACTTCCAAAAACGAAAATGAAAGACGTCAGTAAAACTTGGAGCTATTGCCAAATTCAGTGTGGTAACTGTACTCATATCCATGTTGTATTGTATTAATAATGCAAAGAAATAAATCTGAAATTTGAATTCGACTAAAACCTGTCCTTGTACGTACGATATTTTATAACAATGAAATTATTTTCTAAGAAATAAAATACCTTTAGTACTTTCGATTACAATGCTTACCCGGCACGACATGAAAAAAAAAGAACAACGAAATTTTTCCTTCAATTCTGAAAAATGGATCTGGAAAGATTTCTGAGGTACTCCAGATCACAAACTTCAGAATTGGAGATTTTCTGTCGCTTCCTAGATTAAGAAGACAACGATATAGCGTATACCAGACACAATATTCCGTAGAATCGTAAGAAATAGAACTCAAAATCGAAAATGTCGTCTCCTAAAAACGAGCAATATTCTGTTATTGTTGATCCTGACATCCAAAGAACGGATATCATGACATGAAGATGCTATCGAAATTCGAAGTCACAAGAAAGCTCAAGTTTTGACTACACATCACTAATATCATTAAAACTAGCACAGTCATTACAATAAAATTCTCTATAAAGCTCGAGAATATAAAACAAACAAGAGAGGGATAAGAAATATTTCGAAGTATACAAAAAATATAACTACTTAAATAAAAACACTGTTGACGAAGACACAATGTGCTGAATACTTAATAAATTCTATTCAGAGGTATCTATTGTTAAATGCACTTCTCTCAGAGTGAAAGGAAAATGAAAAATATTACAACATGAAGTGATAGAATTTACCTCTTGCAAACTAATGAGGTCATTCGTGAAGTGATGTCTTGAAGAGGGCTTCTCCCTTATGTGAAATCCAGTTCTGTGTTCAGAACAGCTTGGATAATCACTGAAACAGCAGCTGCGTATTGCCATCGGAGTCGTGAATAAGCGCCATGATTTTTCAGGACGATTATTTTTCAGCCTCCCTTCCGAGTAGAAACTGAAAAATGGCCCAAAAACATTTATGTTACATGTGAGACAACACAAGGACTCGAAGTGATAAAGTCGTGTATACGAAGGAAACAGTGACTAATGATAAGAGTCCCCGTCACCCATTAGGTTAACCCATTGACGGAAAGATGATGATTTAGAAGCTTCTAGAAAGGGCCTCTTCTCTTTGGTCACTCCTTTCAAGCGTAACACGAGCTTTTTCTTCTTTTCAGTCGATCCGACAGGTCGACCACGATTACGTTTCGGTAGCTCGCTCTCTATTGGCGGGTTTGGGAACTGGCTAGTTTATAACAATTCTATTATATACTCCTTTAAGTTTTTCTAACATATTGTTTTAAATGGGGTGTATTCCTTAAAATTAATTGTCGACTCATTTGACTGTTGTACTTCCCACGACGATAGCAGCTCTACTATGAGGTGAAACACGCCGCTAAAACCTAGCCCTTCCGGAGATTTCACTCTTGCTACGTTATTTTATTTTTCTAACTGTACGGTGTACGGAAACTATAAACCGCTCGGTGCATAGAAACTGAATTGCTTCAGAATCTTCATGCTGCCAAGAGATACTTAGTTTATCTATTGTAAGATTTCATAGATACTTGAAAGGACCCCAGAAATAACGTTCTTCTTACGCGAACGCCACCGATCCGCACAATATAATGAGAGAGAAATTGTTGAGAGTCCCGAAATGCAACGGGAGATCCACAAGAAATAATTTTATAACAGCATACATTATTTAGCGTTTATATACGATGATTATTTTACTATAACAAAAGAATGCAGTGTAATAATTAACCTGAACATTTTCGACGCAAGAATCAGTAAAATATTTTGCGCTTGCTTCAGTATAAAATAGACAATCGCGAAATGTTATAATGATGAAAGTAATACAGCGTCACTCAACGTTATAATTAAAATTATTTAATACCCTATTGAAGAGTGAAGTTCGATAAAATATTCTGGCAAGCATGATAACATCACGTGCTTCCGGTAGCCACTTCCGGTCACGTAAGTTGGTTTCTGAAAAGCTAGAAGATACATTTAAATTTCGAAAACTGATTGATTTATAACTTTTTGGATACGTCGCATCTTTTCCTAAATTAATCTTAACATGGGCAAAATGAAAGTGTGGTAAGGCAATTGAACTTATTTCAGAAGTGTATTTAGTCACACGATTTGTAATCGGAAAACCGGGAGACGGCAGACTCCAGATTCCTTGTTTTTGACATAAAAGCATTTCGCAGGGTCCTTCCGTTTTATTTGTACTGGGAAATATTAAGACGAGATCAGTAATTTGCCTTTAGTATCTTGAGTCGCGCAGGTGTATTGACGCTCCGTCCTTTTTGCCTCCCGAGATACTACGGAAGTCCTCCCCTTTTCCATTGCTGAACAGAAACTGGAACCGTGTGTTTTTATTCTTTGATTCCCTGCCATCAGCTTATGTCGCGAAAAGTATTTCGGTTGAGCGCACAAATGCGTACTGTTTATTTTTGCGCGTCGCTGCCAGGCGCCAAGTATAGACAATGCGCGCGTGACGGGCCTTTGGCGGGGAGGGGGCCGCCCACGGCACGAGCGTATTTCGGTCCACGCGCGCATAAAGAGCAACACAGCGGTGACGAGGCGCGGAGTGTCGGAACAGGAGGGAGTTGAGGGGACGTGGCACGACCGCGATATTCATAAATACTCGCGCCTTTTGTACGCGAACTGGCCGATGGGCGCGTGTCCCGCCTGTTGCTGGAGGCGAGAGAGAAGAGATGCTCGAAGCTGATGATGCGCACCTCACACCTATAGAAGACTCCTTACCACAAGATGCGTCCGATTATCATTATATATTCTCAGAAGTAACTGTGAACCAGTATTATAGGACTATGTTAATATCTCTTCTGAATTCACCATTCTCACCTGTTATCGAGTCCGCCCTTTTACGACGATCGCCTCAGGAAATAGGGGAGGTTGAGGAGAGGTTGTCTACATTCCTGTTCCTAAATAAACAAATAAATTATTTAATGTGACCCGCAAATCTTCAGTGACGCAGAATTAAAGAAAATATGTTTTCAAAATATTTTGATCTAAATGAATTTTGCAAGTACTGAAGCGTCCCGTTAATCAGACGAAAGCCGTCAAGTTGGACGCCACAGAAGTGAGAATGTTGAAGTAAACGTTTTTGAAAGAGAGAAATCGGTCTTTGGTTCCAAATAATTGTACTAATCTATACGTACATAATACCGATATGTCCTCTGCAAATTTGAAGTCAATTTCTATGGATTTCTGTGACAAAAAAGAAGGGAAGTGCATTATAAATACCATTAACAACATAACTGAAAAATAGTCCTTATGTTAGTAGGTCATTCCTTGAGCCTCGGATACGTAGATAATTCCTATTACAACAGAAAGCATATTTTTTACAAATCACGTGAAGAGACAAAAGGTGCTTCAAATTTGATGGCTTTATCACTGCATCCTGTGATACCAAACTTTCAGGTTAATATTTGCCTTTCAAGTTGTAGTTCACTGAAGTCGCTCTAAGGCGAGAGAGACTTACATTGTTAATTTAATACGTATATGCATACATTTTTTCCTGTGTCCTCTGGAAGTAATTCTATTCAAGATGTGTTAAATAAGAGGTAGCAAAAATTAAGATTGACCGAAGTCGCGACATCAAATTATTCCATTATTGCAAAATCTCTTTACGGGAAGAATATTTATCCACTCATCAAGTTTTTTGCGTGTTTTAACGTCGGTATTTTTACTTTATCGGGATACAGCACACAGTATCAGTACAGTTTAACCTTACATCAGTGAACGCGACTTCATCAGTATACAGCACACCGTGCGCAAGTGAATGCACACTTCTAGTTGCAACAATTATTTTCTGTAGCCTCGTCGCCTTTTGAAAGAAGTACGTTTCATGTATGTGTTATGAGTCAGTACACATTGAATAAGAACACACGCTCCCATTTTCTGCGATTGCTGGAAGCATCATCGTACGAATTTACCAAACTGCAGTAAAATAAACTCGTCCGCATACTCCAGCAATAACGTGTCACCTCT
This sequence comes from Laupala kohalensis, assembly GCA_002313205.1. NCBI lineage: Eukaryota > Metazoa > Arthropoda > Insecta > Orthoptera > Trigonidiidae > Laupala > Laupala kohalensis. The sequence continues at coordinate 1,482,522 of NNCF01129598.1, forward strand.
TAATCAGACATTTGCTCGGCGCCTGGAAATTGGATGGAAGGGTGCGTGGGAGGGGGTTGTGGTCGGAAAAGGAGGGGATGACTGCATGGCGGGGACGCGCGCTCTCGTTCAATTAATATTTCATGAAGCAGCCACTCACAAATTTTGTCTTCCTGCAGAAAATTACAGCCAATTTAACGGTGTGGCGCAAGATGCGCGGGGAGAAGGCGTCCAGACAGCAGGCGCTTCGTGCCGTCTTGCGTCAGCCCTAAATCACTCCGATCCGGATACACAGCTCTCTTAACGCATTTACTCCGACGGCGGCATGAAATGTGACACATAAATCTGACAACTGAATATCGATTAAAGCATAACTCTTTGCGGCCGCTTTGTGAGACTCCCGCATGCCACGGATGAGAGGGGAGAGGGGAACACAGAGCAGAATACAGAATGTTCCCGAAAAACAAATCTCTCTTCTGGAAGAACGAGAGTGTACGCCCCTTGAATAAAGGAAAGACATCCATAGATCGAGAAATAAGTTCCACTGAAACACTCCCGTATGGACCTAATTAGTTATGTCAAAAATGCACTATTTATTCGAAGAGTGTAAATTATTATAGTTAATTTTTACCCATACCATTGAGTAAATTTTTAATGGCAAAGTGGGGTCAAAAATAATAGAATTCGCTTAATCTAGTTTTTAAAAAGTAATTAACGAAAAAATATGAATATGAAATTGTAAAAGAGAAAGTATGTTGTAAAAAACTAATTATTAAAAATACAAGCAACACTTATTTATGCAATTCATACTAAGTTTACCCTGAGCTTGCATAAAAATCCAATTCAACTTAGAGGGGAGGCGAGAATATTTATGATAAAAATATTTTAAGGTGTTTAAATAAGCAATTAAGTATTATTATATATTTTATAGAATTTTTCTGGTGAGCGGTCAAACGTGGGTTAGTCACACCTAGCACCCCTTGGAGCGGTTCGAGAAGGAGGTATATATAAAACATGTCGTAAATGACCAATATTACTATCGAATCCATAGTTGTGGGTGATGTCGTGATGAATAGATACTCTCGATGATATTTTAAAACCTTTTTAATTAATTAATCAATCAGTTTAATGCTGATTTCGGAAAATTTTAAATACAAAGAATATTTCAAAGATCAGGAATACCAGAGATAAATCTGTTTACAGAGTAATGAACCTTTCTGAAATCGAGTAGCTTCAATACGGATATTTTACTGAGTATAGCGAAATATGTTACATAAGAGGAGAAATTTTATTAATCTTGGGGAAGTTTTCTGTACCCTAGGCAAACATCAACCTTTGTCTATACCTTTACTGTACCCAGTGCCCAGAAGCGTAATTTAGTGTTATAAATAATGAAAATTCTTGTACGTCCAAATATCCATTCATGAAAAATGGAAATGAATGTTTAAAAATTATTAGGCGGAGGACTGTTTTCAAATTAAACTAGATCACAAAAAAGGTTTCTGGGAAATTTTTATGACCGTTGCTTCATAAATTTGTATCTTATCATCGAAAGTTGCAAAATAATGTTATATTAATAAAATCAGAAACACTGTAACCAGAGTAATCGAGTACTCACAATTCCTTCCGAAAAACTTGGATAAAATGTTCCCGTGATCTCTATTAAAATATTTAATTACTCTCCATTTTCTGTTCGTATTTACGTTGACTGTGATATGTTTCAAAAGAACGGAGTCAATGTAGGAAATTAACCTATACGTTTAATTTGAGTAGAGTAAATAGAAAGTAGTCTAACTGAAGAAGAAGTGTTATTACTACAATCAGAAAGAAGCACAGAATTCGCCAAAATAATGTCAAATTACCATATCTATGTAACATACAGTCCAAACTATTCCTTTCATAGATTCATCACAAGTATAGAGTTTTCCCGCCTGACGCAGGTCGAGATCAGTATAGTCAGGGTTATTCCTTCGATAATTCCTTTCTTTATAGTTGGCCCGTTCATATGAAGTACATAATCATGAATCTTAGAGGTAACTTCGTGAGAGGAAATTTTTGCATTTTCAGTTAACTCTAAGAATGTGACACACTTGTTCTAATGAATTTTATTTGCATAGTGCCACCGTCATGACTCATAATGCCGACATCTCCTTAAGTTATGTTCAGTCACAATTATCGAACCATTCCGTCTCGTGTTACTCCTGTAACAAGCGCTAATACAAATTGTTTTTCAATAACAAGGAACTGAGAAGGAAAGGACGTGAACAAAAGTACACGAAAAAAGGAAATCAGAATAATTTTTTGCATTATTATTTTATAATTTACATTGAAATTTTCTTTTTATGTCTCATAATGGGTGAATTTTTATTTCCAAACATTTGAACAAATTTTAGTTGAAATATCCTCGCCGACTATTTGAGAACTGAACTTGCGCATATCGCTGCTTTGCACACCTTTCATTCAATTCCCTTTAAGTGGAGAAGAGATATGGTAATTTGACATTATTTTGGCCGAATTCTGTGCTTCTTTCTGATTGTAGTAATAACACTTCTTCTTCATATGAATGATTCGCATAACAAGCGTAGTAGATATATATGAAATAGGGCCTACGGAGAAAGTTCACACAGCATGTGTGTCGTTCGTGTGCAAGTATATACCAATTATAAGCATGGAAAATATAATGTGAATCTCAGAAGTCATTTCTTGTCCACCAATTTTCTCGCAATCCCACAAAATTTCATTACTTGCCATTAAACTTTGGGAATAGAAATATACGCTAAGAGATATACTGATTATCTACGGGATACGTACCGATTAAAAACTGATTATACACATGATTAAATACACTCAAGTACAATTTTTAATATCACAACTTTCAATTCATGACGAGTAGTTAGAGTTGTAGGATGATAATTTTTTTTATCGGAATGGGATAAATTTATTCAAGATAGAAATTCGAAAGGGAATATTTTAAAACATATTTTCCGAGATGGATACATCACTTTCATTCTTCTCAAACTTTTTGTGAGAGTATATCGTCCGGAATATCAATCCAGCCAATCTTTGTTAATTTAACGTATTGGAGAAAAACTATTACGGTTTGTAATTCCAATGAAAAACAGACATTATTTCCCTGGTAAGCATTATTGATCGTTTTATCACGTTGGAACAGTACCCTCAGGCAAATTGATGTCAATAAACAATACACCTCTATCAGTGTGACCAAGAGACAATTAATTCAGTTGACCGAATGGAGCGATCCCATGCCCGTCGGGGCCAACGAGGGCTTCGAGGGCAAGCGCGGCCGTCGCCCTAGCCCCCCCCCCCGCCCAACTCCCATTGGCACCAACCGACCCGCTCCTCTGAACCCCAAGGCAGACCGAGTAACCGGATTAAGCGGCTCCGACGCTCAACTACAATTTCTGCGCGAGCCGTAAGCGGCCTGGAACGCGGGGGTTGAGCGGGAACGAGGCGGGTTGGAAGAGGCCGCGAGGACGCGATGCCTCCACCCCCGACGCCAGCACCGTAACGCAAATGCGAGATATTCGCCGCCTAATACTAAGCAGTTAGGCGGTAGCGGGGAAGGCAAGCGGGGGCGTGGCGAGGCGGGGCGGGGCTAATGGACGCGCGCGGGGGCCGATTGGCGGCACGCGTCGCCGCCGTCTGCGAGTGTGAACATCTGGTAACGGCGCTGTAAAACGCGCAATCTCTTTAAGACCACTTAAACGTTGCAAAATTGGTCTCTTTTCCTTGGACTTGGCTTGGCTCGAGACATGAAACATACATATAATCTAGGCGGGGAATTAATTTTCGGTGGATATGGTATTATGGGGAATTGGCTGCGGAGGCAAGAGTGGCGGGGAGTGGCGGGGGGAGAGCGGAGAGCGCCTTAGAGCGGGTGCCGCAGCAGGGGCTTCCGCGTAATGTGCATCGCTCCCTCTCTCTCGCGCTCAATGATAATTATGTACAAGTATTGCAACACTCGCGACATGCAGAAACCGCTACACAAACTTTTATCAGCATTCAAACTTTGTACAAGGTACAGATAGAGAATTTGTAATTTGGCTTAAATTAATCTCGCCCTCTGGTGCGGCGCCGAGAGGAAAACAATAAGGGCGCAGCTGCTTCGTCGGTGGAAAGAGGGGAAGAGCGGGGAATACCGCTTCGGCGAGACCTCGCCTCCTGCAGCGGTCACATGTCCTCATCCCCACCTTACGTTGTCCATTGCCATCACCTTCCCCGCAACCTGAACCCCGCTACGCCTTCTGCGCTACAATGTTTTCTTGAGGGTATATAACCAGAAAGGGTACGCTTCTTCCAAATTTCATTATTCTCTCGTATAGGCAAAACCTGATGTCTCATTAAAGTCAAAGTCTCATTAAACTTGATGAACTGATGACACAAACTTTATATACAATTCCAGTTTGTTTTCCTGATCAAACAAATATTGGCTGTATTTATATATTGCGTTTTCGAAACATAGTCAAATTTTTATTCTATGATTGGTCAATTTAGGAACAATAAAAAGGATATAAATAGTTAATTCACACGTTACTCAACGAAAGTTTAGCTCCATTATGGAATTGTTTACAGAAATATTTCTCAATGTTCCATGGAATATGAAGAGGACACCATCTACCTGGTCAGGAGAAGAACACTTGTAACGGGAAACTATTCCACCCTGTTGGTAGAACAACAATTTACTTAAGCAGTCTTCGTTGGACATGGTTCCGTGTCTGCTGTTGACTTTCGCGTCGACTCTAGCAGTCCGCTCTGCTGCCGCACCTGGGTCTTCGCACAACCCTCACAACTTCGTCGTTGGCTGTCCTTCGAACACCATTGCCTTCTCACATATTTCTTCAATCGTCTTCTTCTTTTCTGTCCTATTCTTCATCGTCCTCTGCAGTGCGGCTCCCATTTAATACTCTTTTTAGTCTGTCACACGCCATTTCTGACGATGAATGATGAAGGATGAATGAAAAAGGATGAAGAAATTAATAGACTCAGCGAAACATGTACAAAAGACCCTTGCTCAAAGTCTTTCCAGGAAAGCGTGTTCATCCGAACTCATATCATATCACGTTTTCATAGTCTCTGCACCCAACTCCCTTATTCGTGTCTTCGCACTGTATCTGTATCCTCAGCAGTTGACCACCACAATCAGCCCACTCTTCCAAGTCTCCCTTTCTCCCTCTCACTTTTCGTCGCTCCCTCTCACGCTGTCTCGTGTTTCCCCCTTCTGTTCCCTCCGCCTCCTACGCGCTGCGACTTAGTTAACTGCTTAACAGGTGGAGGGAGCAAGCAGTCTCTTCGCTGCCCTCCGGGGAAAATTATCCAATTCCTGCCAAAATCGCAGGCCTTGCCTCCTTGGAGGCTCAACGGCGCGGTACGCGATAGCGTCGCCATCCACTTCGGTCCTACCATCTCCTCCTCCACACACACTTCACCGCATTCTGCCCCTTTCCCCTTCGTTGTCACGAAAGCATTTCGAAAATAGTTCGCGTCCCGTCGCGTGGGCTGTTTATTTGACGCGTGCGCCTCTCCCACCTCGGGGTCGTCATAGACGGAGAGGGGAGAAGGGAAGGAGACGAAGCGAAACGAGGAGGCCATTCCTTCCTTCTGTCGGGGAGATAAGTGCGTGCAGGCGCCCACATCCTAACTTCTTGGCCTGTTCAATTAAGGGGTAAACATGAAACGTCTGAGGAGCTGTTCCCCACCTGCGTCGTCGACCCGACCTCGTCCCGCCCTTCTCCACCCATGCTACACGACGAGGATTAGCGAGCGTTCTGTCTCACCTCACCCATATCCTCGACACCCCCACCTCTTCGTTAGGCCTCGCTTTGATGACCCCACTCCACGCCCTTCAACCGTTCCGCGTTTTGATTGTTGAACGTTCTTACACAAACATTACTCAAGTTGGGAGAAGACAGGGCAGCTCGACGTATGCGCGCCTATCCCTGTACACGCTCCCCTCCACAACGGTGCCCATTCAAGTTTTGTGTCACGGCGAAAATAGCTGGGGCGTATTTCTGCAAGGCTCTTTCTTTCCCCCCAATTCTCCTCTCCAACCCCTGCTGCCCGTGGCGGGTTGGCCGACGGCTATTTCAGCTGCGACACCTATTTGTAGCGAGTCAGCGCGTCCACTAGTACTGAAGAGGTACTTTGCGCCGCGAAGTCGCGGTCTGCGCGTTCGTCGAAGGGTCTTAACCTCCACTCGATTAGACCCGAGCTCAACTCTCGATACCAGTGCGACGAAAAGAATCCGAAACTTCGAAGTAGCTACAAATGAACAGGACGTTCTCGGAATTCCACTTTATATTTGAAGTTCAAATTTTCATGTTTAAAGATTTCTGAAACAATTTGATATTCAAAGTTATGCGAATTCATTGCATTGATATGAGAGGTGTATGAAACAATATAAATTTGTGTTATGTAAAGCATAATAAAAAGAAAGGCTAATTCCTGTATGGTGTATGCTAGTATTTGGGAGCTACTTTAAACGTTTTGAGTTGTTGGTCGTTTCTCAACAATACTTTAAGTTCTACCACAATTAACATCTATTATATAAAATAATTAAGTAAATAATGAAAGACTTACGACTTTTTATGGATGAATAATAGAGAATATAGTAAAAAGAGCTCACAACGTCCAATACGTCAAGTTACATAAAGATGGAAGGGGGAAATCAGGATAAATTCAGGTCATCCCACTAATAACATGCATTAATATTTGATGTTAAATATATATTCACTTCTAAATTTCCTCGTATGTAATATTTAAAAACAAATCTCATATTTAGGTCTCTTCTTTCGTAAACACGAATTCATTCCGAGCAAATCAATTTACATTTGCCGCGATTATTTGCTTTTCGCGTCATTTAAGTCCAGATATGTGTAGTCACCGTCCTTCATTCAACTTTTGACCCGCTCCTTCCAAACTACCCAACTAAAAGAACCTTTTCGAAATTTTTTGTTTTTTATTTGCACCATGATGTTTTCGGAAATTCAAGTATGAAGAGATGATCTAAAAGAAGTATCCAAGAATTGTCGACGCCCTTCTTTTTCACAAATAGTTGTGTAAAAATAATTCCCAATTCCTGTTTTTAGTGTTCTCGGTGTTTCACCTGCTCTCTATTAACATAATTATTGTTGTTATGATTATCACCGATGGCGGGAGCCAATTTGGCGCTGTGTGGGTTTCATGCGACAGCAGGAAATTGGGGAAGACAGCTGAACGCCGTGGTCACACGCGATCCCCCGCCCCTGCCTTGTGCGTCCATCTGGCACGGAGCCCGCTCGGCCAACGGGAACAACGCGATGACGGTCGGGAGGCGGGGAAGGAGATTCGCCTGCGGCCATCCCTCTGTGTTCTGTCTCAGGTCGATTCTTCGCAAGAAGCGAACCAACGTGTTGCAGATTAAGGAAACGACCATTTCTCTTGCTCGTGCGTGTGCGTTTAGAATACAAGACTTACTAACATTTGATAAGGAAAAATATTTTCTCGTCTCTCACGGTATCATCGACGTCGCAAATTCTTCTTCAGTGTATACGAGTAGTCAATCTTCTCGATTAAATCCTTGAACATATCACCAGCTCATTAGTTTGAACCTACTGATGAATCAAGTCAGTTGATGATCACAACAATAAAACTATTGTCCAATCTATCACGTTTTAAAAAACCGACTAGATTGGGTAGACAAGATCACTTTTTCAAAATTCGTGAAAATAAACAACAACAACAAAAAAAAGATGTAGGAAAATACTCGTTTCCAAGTAGATCAATCAGGGACTGGAACAATTTGCCTGCGGATGTCGTGGGAGCGCTCTCGGGTTCTGCAACCTCTCTTAAATTCAAAAACGTTCCAAGAAAAGGACAAATTAAAAGGATTAGGCAAGTTCGGGAAGAATGGGTATATAAATGTAGATGGAAAGCTAGTGGAGTTAGTGGATAGTGAAGTGATACGAGACAAATAAGTGATTTAGAAAAGGTGGGAAGGGAAATGTGAATTGAAGTGCACGAAAGGGGTAAATCGAGTGTTTGGGTCATCAGTGAAATAAAAAGTGCAATAAATTTTTATATCAATCATTTAGATGTTTCAGGGTAAAATGTTTTATATATCTATTACTTTAATATTAATAGAGTCATATAGTTCAATGATTTATTTAACAATTTTTTATTTTAGTGCTCTGTGATATGTATTTATGTATTGTATTTCCTTATTTACTGCCACCGGGTAAGATCTGCCCAAATGCATAAAATAAATATATTATGTTCACTATAAACACTCTAAAATATGTGTCATATTAAGGACAATCAGTCACTTTCACAAAACTATCTTCTGTACCAATTCACTTTTCACATTACATTTAAAATTTTTGGGAAATTTGAAAGGTGGAATATCATAATAGTAAAGTTATTTATTGCCGACGTTTCGAGATTAGTTTATCTCATCCTCAGGGCAGGCTAAAATTCAAATACAAAGCGGTAATATACACAGAGAATTTACATCATATTTATTACATTAAATAATCATAAACTAATTATAAACTGTAATGTACCTGTAATGTAATACATTAAATATTTTCTTTAAAACCAATAGTTATTTACAATAAGTTGCATATCTAAAATCTTGAACTTTTGAACATCTGGTGAGGTATTATGGAAGGTTCGTTAACGTTCCTTCTTCTTAATAGTCGTTTAAAAACTAAGGTATTACAGTGTGTGCAACAACATACAGATCAATTACATTCATTTCCAAATACATGCATAAATAGGAATTTCTTTATTTTTTGAACAAATATAATACATTATCATAGTCTTTGGTGAAGATGTTATTTTCAATCTGTGTATTCATGTTCTTATTAGTTTTGATGCAGCAAGTCTCTAGTATTAGACGTTTAAAGTAATTTTCTTCCATTCTTAAAATTTTTGTGTTTCTAAATTCCATCTCATGCTTGTTATGTCTGCAATGTTTCACAATACCGCTCTTGTCATCATTGTACTTTTTACATTTCGTCTCATGTTCATTCAACCTTGTAATTAATTTTCTGTTGGTCTGTCCAATGTACTTTACATCACAGTCCTTACATGGTATGGCATATACTACATTCTTATGGTTATTCTTATCCATTTTGTCTTTTTGGCTCTTTACAAATTCCACCTTAAGAAGAATAAAGAAATTCCTATTTATGCATGTTATGTTGGCAATGAATGTAATGGATCTGTATGTAGTTGCATACACTGTAATATCTTAGTTTTTAAACGCTTAGCCTGGCAAATGAAACAGCCTGGCTCGATGCGGCGGCCTCTGTCTGGACAAAGGAGCAAATGGAACATTTCCCGAGGATGACATTACCTCAAGACTTGTCGCCTGAGGATCTATCTCGCGAATTTCACTCAAATCCTTTGAGTTGCTTCCGAAAAACATTTAACGTTTATATAAAAGGTTCTTATGCTAATCGGATAGTTTGATCGAGTATGAAAAGAGAATTGAAACAGGTGGTATGTTGTTACGTGCAGAGCGGATGGCCTACAGGAACACACTCAAGCAGCCATTAACAAGTCTACCCTAGTACACATAATGTTTAATTTCGTATTCCAAATTTTGTTTTTAATTTCGTATTTCTAAAACAAAGAACTGTATATTGAAATATGTAAACAACGAAATAGAATTTTTTTCACAATATAGGTCACATACTACCACAATTTGAACGTTTCTGAAGATATAGGGAAAAAATTGAAGAAAAAATATTTTGGTAATAATACTGGTCCGGATAACCTGGAGATCGGGGAATAAGAAGGTCGGATTAACGCGTTTCTACTGTATATACTTATGAAATAATAAAAAAAATTATGTCGACATTTTAACTTCAATATTTTTTCATTATTGTGTCTTAAAGTCATTATATTGTGACAATAATGATTTGAAAAAAGCATTCGAAATAAAAATATTCATATATATGTATTTTCATGATATCTCTTATTAAAAAACGTGTAAACCTGTTCCTTGAATGATAATTTTACTAGGAAAACAATTATATGTAATAATTATATCAGAAGAATAGTAAAAAATATTTTTTATAATCATTTATCTTTCTCTAAATATGAAAACACAAGTAGGCAGATATTTTCTTCAAGTTTTCTATATACAAATGTTTGTTGAAAGTTTAATGCTTTGAGCAATTACGAATGGTATGTTCTCTATGAAAGGACCATGTTCTACCCTTTTGTGATCTTCAAATGGAATGTTTTATAAAAATTCGTGATGTATGGTGGTGTGTACAATGATTACTGAGGTGCACATATATTCATTAGTAATAATATTATTTACCATAACACATTGTAATAAAGTAGCAATAGTACATTATCAACTGAATTCACTTAAATTCCAATTATATCTTTCTTTTTCAAATTCAAATAATATTTTCCTTCTTAAACGCATTCTTTTGGAAAAGAATGGAAGGATACAGAAATGTATTTTAACTTAGGTACTCACTCTTTCCAATTGTATATTTAATTTAAAACCCTAGGAAATATTACTAATTCTTCATGAAAACGAATTATTCAGTTTCATCTTGCGTAATACGACACAAAGAATGTTCAGACGAATTATGCTCTGATCACTTAAATGTTTCAATGCCTGGGAAGAAAGAACCCACTATAAGATAACTTAACATTTGATAAAAATGTTCAAATTTCATATCATCTCATGTAACATGGGGGTTTGGAACCCCTAATTTAGAGAAATAATTTATTTTAAATCCCCAACATAATCACAAAATCTGAGGACGCGCTTTTATTAACTAGTACCCTATAGTACAACACTTCTATTTCTGAGAGTATAAAGACAAGAAAAGCATGAATTGAACGATAAATCTCCTCAGTTTACTGAAATCTTGCATAAACTTACTCGATTTTTTAAACGGCATATATCGATAAGTCCGTGTGAAAACAGCATTCACATGCAGTCACAATAAGTATTCAGTGCTCTGGCCAATCTGTAGAATTCCCGACGTATCCTCCCTCGTCGCTGTATTTCATCCATTGGGAGTAGATGGAGAAAATGTCTTTCAGATGAGTATGGCTTCTCTTTCCACGCAGCGCTTGGCCCATATTTTGCGGATTTTACACATATATCACACGCAGAACCCTCCGATGGAACGGTTATTTCGGCAAACACGGAAGAGAAATAAAAGGGTCCGCTCTAAATCATAGAGCGCGAGTGTAGGTTTACATTTCACTGGTGTCCTCCCCACCCGCTGTCTCCGGACGAGGGGTGTCTTGCAGACGGCGAGCGGGACGGCGCGGGTTTTTCGTTAATGAGAGGCTACAGCGAGGGAGAAGGCGTGGATGTATGCTCTCCTCGGGATCCGCGTCGACAGACGGTGGAGCAGGCAGCGCTCGCGCCGCTGTTTGTGCCCCCCTTGCCTCTCCTCCACCCACGCGGCTACTTTCCCCGGTGACAAGTGCCTCCGTTTTAATTGCGGCTGAAAGCGTGTAATTCACTTAGGCGGCGCGTATATGCACCCGAGTACGGATGGGAAAGGGACGGAGCGTATTTGTCAGGGCGTCGCAGAGCGTACGTGGCGGCTCGCGAGGACACGTCCTCAGTCCCCAGGCTCCACTGCAGGGGACGCGAATTCGGGCAGTGTGGGGGTAACGCGTACCATTTGCCGACATCTCGAGATCTCACGGCGCACTCTAGAGGCGAGGCAAGCGCCCCCTCATCTTCCAGTGCATCGCACTCCTCATCGATACGAGGATTGTCCTCATCATTCTTACCAAAATCGGATACAATGGCTGCACTGTCAGCAGAAGTGAAAAGAACATAAGCTAACATTTCCCCTCCTCATCGTTTCATGATGTCGAGTGATGACATCCTTCTTAATGTGAAATGATATGTACGTATTTATTTCTCTATGACCACGCCGGGAGAATGGCACGACTGCTGGAGACTTGATTCTTCACACCCTGACATCAAAGAGATCCCGTTCGGTTCCAGAAATTTAAATCGAACAATTTTAATACCACAGATTTGCAATTAGTGTGATACTGCACTCATATTATTTTCCATTAATTGAGAGAAATGGATTTCTTGTACTTTTGAAAACATTCTTCAGAGAACTTACTTGCAACTTTTCCCGCACTGGGAGGTTATCTTATTAAATAAGAGAACATATTGAAAAGGATTAGTGTAGATGGTTTTACCTATCAATCGCGATGTCTTGTTTATAAAAGGAAACTTTTTGTAAACATCACTTTTTACCCGACTGCGGCAAAGTCCAAAAGGAGGATTGTGTGTTTGACCTGTATGGATGTCCGTTCCTATGTTCCCCCGTAATATTCAACGGATGAAGCTATTTTGATAAACTATACGTAGTTAGCTTCATCTTTTTAGTGACAGTGTCATTATTAAACGAAGACAGCAGAAATAAAACTGCTAACCAATAAAAAATATTAGAGAATGGAATCGATAAACCAAAGAAAGAAACAAACAAAATTTAGCCTACCAAATTTATTATAGCAGATTACTTGCTGCAATAGGTGTGCGAATTATATTTCAAAAAGCAAATCACCATATTAAACTGAAAAGCTGGAAATAAAACAAAAGTAATTAAAACAACTAAAAAATCCGACTGCGGTACAGAAGAACTAAAGTTTAAAATTAATTTATTTTATTAACTAAAAAGCAAAACATAAGCAGAAAATCCTAAGATTGGATGAGGTATGACCGAGGAGACAAAAAATATATTTTTAAAGAATGTATGGTTCACCAAATTGGTAGTGGGCGGGTTCCATTATATTTCTATAGATTTTATATGAAAATGGGTTCCGGATGCTTCCAAGTTTTCTTCAATTTAAAATTTATATTATATACAACTTAATACAACGTGTTTTAGTGACATGTTTCACCATACATTATTTGAAAAGACATTTTTTGTCTCCACGGTAATGCCTCATCCAATCTTAGACTTTTCTGATTGTGTTTTACTTTTTAGTTAATATAATAAATTAATTTTGAACTTTAGTTTTTTGTACCGCAGTCGGGTTTTTTAGTTGTTTTAATTACTTTTTTATTATCTCATCATTCTCAACCACATATCGAAAATGAACTACTATTGCAAAGATAATTTTTTGGACTCTGGACTTAGCGTAGTCATACAATTTATTGCGTACTATTTCTTTCATACTTTGCTTCAAAATACAAATTGAAATCGAAATTTGGTATGTTCTCAAGCTGTATCACAGGTGACGTCAATTATTGCTTGACGATTCAATGAAGCCGCACAGAATGACGATAGTTCATAAACTTCTCTACAGATGACGATACTCACGGTTCAATAACTTTGATAAACCTCGAAGTCCATTTTAATTATTGAGTTCATAACTTTTATTTACCTTAGAAACGAAATACTGGATAAATGTTTGTACACCTTTTAGTTCTTTCAAGATACAGTGTACTCTCTTATGAGTACTTTCATGTCAAATCTTGATTTTAGCCTGGCTCATTGTTTTGTGTGTGTTGAAATTTTTGAATGAATACGCTACAAGTGAAGTTCATTACAACTTGTATTGTTTCTGCAAATGATGTAATATTCTTGAAATTTGAAAGAAGGGAGTAAAATAACATGGTATTTACATGTTAATGCATTGAGAACGAAGGACGCAATATATACGTTCTACTCCTATCGGGGATAGACATGAATTTACTTAAATTTTCAAGAAGATCATTTTATGACAAATTATGACGTGCCGTCCTGAAGGTATGAGTGTACCGAAGAATGCGTAAGGAACTTGTTACACGTAAGGAACAATAAGTAACCCACAAACGCAATCCGCAAATCCTCGCTGATTTGCAGGTTGCAGGAACAATTTCCTGTAGAAATTTCTGAAATAGTTAATATGGCCGGAAACCGCCCCCTAAGAGTGTTGCAAACATTCGAAAACTATCAAATTAGTCTCCTTTAATTATCAGACCGAATACTGATGATGATGGAGATGATTGTAATGCTTAGCTGCAACGCGATGCAGTTTCCTTTTACGAGTAGAACACAAGATGAAAAGAACCAGAACTTACCCTGGAATAGATCCAGGACCTTAGGTTTCATGGAAGACATATCTCAAATCGATTTATCTACCTGTTCAGTATAAAATTATTAGGCATATGAATTGTAATAAACGACCGTGGACAAAAGAAAGAACAAATTAAATGCAAATTGAGAGAAAAACATGTCTAGAACAAAAAATAATAAAAACAAACCATTCAAATAAAAATAAATTCACACATTTAACGAGTATGTTAGTAATATTTCGCAAAAACAAAGGAGGAGAACCTCGAATCTATATCTACGTTGTATTTAAAAGCATAAAAGAGCGAAGTCAATTATAATCCGGGGGACATGTCCAAAATTTCATAAAGTCATAACTTTATAACAACCTAGTAAGTGCCCGTAAGAGGTTAAATATAAAAACAAAATACTGTACATCGAGTTTAATGAATAATAGTAATTCACGAACTAGGAAAAGTAAAAAATCAAATCTGCCATTCGCTTCAAGGTCGAACTCTTGATACAGAAAAAAGTCTAAGATTTTCAATAATGAGTAAATTTGGTTATCACTCTGTGCGCGATTTAAAATTGACATAATTAGCAATAAAACAATAAGAAACAGTAATAGAATCATGCGAATAAAAGAAGAATATCCTGAACTCACTACCAAGTAGCTTATTATAATAATTATTTAATAAAAATTAAATTTTCCTTTTCGGGCAAACGTATTTACAATTTTCTACCTTCACCTTAATTTTTCTATATTCTATTATTCATTATCTATAGAATTTTAATATTTCATCACAATAGTTAAATAGCAAAACTAACTTATTGTAAAAACGAGTATATCATTGTTTTCTACGTTGTTATGCAAAGTTTTGAACTGTGTTTCGTAATGAATTGTTTACTACTATATTTGCTTTTTATTTTTAATTGTTTTCCATATTTCCTTCAGATCTCTATTCAATGTAAATTTGTTTTCACAGTAAAGCTTTTAAACGTACTTCTAAAATATGATTACTTTTCTAAGATTCTCATATTCTTAACTCCAACATTCTTTAGTTCTTTTATTTTATTGACGGGACATTTTCCATCTTCTAAATATTGCACGTATTTCCTACTTTAGCTCCATTGTATCTAATCCTTGATTTTAAGAAACAATATTTTCTTCTTTCTAACAATCCCTCTCAATCATAGTATTATCAAATTCATTTTTATTTTTAAACTGTATTTTCTAAAGATTATTTCTAAATGCATACTTTTTTGTTTTCTTTTTGTTCTCATAAATTATGTACTCTCGTTGTATTGTATTCATAATTCCAATTGTTTCAGAGACTGCATTTTTTGTTTTATACACAATGTTCAAAGATTGTATTATACCTCACAACTTCCGAGTACCTACTCGTAGAGGAGTGTTTGCAACGTCAACAGACAGGTAAAAATTGCGACGGACTCGAACCCGGGAATTCCTGCTCTGGCCACAGGTGTGTAATGGTTAGCACACCTGCGGCCAGTGCATGAGGTCCTGGGTTCGAGTCCCGGTCTTTCGCAATTTTTACCTGGCCGTTGACGTTTCAAAGATTGTACTTCTCAATAGAATAAATGCACTCCTTTTACGAGTACTATGGGACAAATTTATGATTTGTTTAATATCTCGTACTAATATTCCTCTCTTGTAAATTATTTTGAGCATTGGATTACATTTTTACACAACTATTTTTACAACTGTTATTTAACAACCAATTAACTACAATTAAATGTCAAAGAAATTACAAAATTAAATATCAAATAAATTATTAATCAATATTTATTTAATATATATTACGATCTACAATTTTTGTGATAGGAACATTTTAAAAATATAACTGAATACTTCTTTTGCTACAGTGATTTCCTAATATAGAAAGAAACATATTTTTTAGCGGAAGTAGAATCTGGAACTTTTTGTTATTATTTAATACAGTAAAAAAGTTCGCCGTGCCCCTTATGATTTGATATTTCACGAACAAATTTCCAGGCACATGCCAAAGAAGAAATAAGTTGATAGACAATTTGCGGAATTGAGTCGAAAACAATATTTGAAACATATTTCACAAAATGTGAAATCGAATTTTAAAAGCTAACACAATTAATCAAGAAGAACAACCTGTATTTTCAAATATTGTCTCCCAATTTTGCATCCCAAAATTGGAAGACGTATCGGAAAATGGAAAATGTATCGGAAAATGGAAAAAAGGATAAAATCAATTTTACATTAAATTTTGTAAAATTTCAAGCTTGTGTATCGTAGAATAAGATAGATCGTAAAAAATTCATGATTATAATGGTGTTTTAATTTAGTCCGTTGAACGGATTACCTTCTCATTTGACGCCTACGGAAAATTCCATTATAAATTGATTAGAGAAACGTATGTAATTTATTTAGTAAATTTTTTGCGAAGAAACTACGGACAGATTCACAAATGATGATCTTTCGCCATTCGAACAATATTTACAAAAGAATTTCAGAATGTTAAACTTTCTCACGAAAACAAGTTAAACCTTTTTGTTGCCTGAAGGAGATCAATTATTTACTAAGATATGAACGTGAATCTCTACTCTCAGTGAAATACTCGCTGTCATGTAATCCTGCAATGGAGAGAAAGGACTCGCATACATTTCCACTAACAATATCGCGACACGGATGTCAGCGTCGAGGGATTTCCCACGGGAGTCGGAGGAAGCAAATACTCAGTTATTGCGAATCCAAGTTCCGTAAGTTGTCCAGCCGTATACAAGGGCATCCAGAGATAACTGTGTCATATCGCTTCTTCAGTGTCCTCTTCCTACAGCCACGCCCCCCCCCCATTGTCGGTGGATGTGTTTAATGAGATGGCGATGCTCCCCGCGCCCCACTGCGTTGCGTCTGGACTCACGTCGCGACCCCCTCCCCTCCAAACCGTACGCGGACGTATATCTCGCCAAAGCCTGCGTCTGCCGACTTGACTGTAATTTCCGTTTCCAGAGGCCGTCCCAGTTATTTACGCCGTAATGAGCGGACTGCGCGGACCGACGGCAGTGGCGGGGAAACCCTCCCTACCCCTCACCGGTCGGGGAAGGGGTGGGCATCGCCGGATGGAAGAGAGGAACGGGCGGGGACGCTCCAAATCTTACGTAAGCCGCGCATAAATCCGCGGCCGCCCGGCCGGCCGTGCGCCGTTGCCTTCAACAGTTGTCACCGGCTCAGTGCCCGCATTGGGAGGCGCCGAGCGAAAACAAGCGGCGCTAGCGAACTTCACCAGCGAAGGACGGAGGCAAGTCACCAAGAGAACTCACGGTCAGCCTCACACTCATTGAGTTTTGGTTGTGTAGTGGTTAGCGAGCTCCCTAGCTTTTCCAGAGCGGGTATGCCTCTTGGAACTACATTTGCTCTCGCACACGAATCCGCTAGGATTTAGTCTAACATCTTTTGGGGATAACTGAAGTCAGTAGAGCACGGGGCTACTTATTTTAATACCCTAAATATCTTTGTACATGAAACAAAGGATTCACTCAAGGTCGAAGAAAATCACTCCCTTGTAAACAATTCACTAGAAATTAGCATGAACTAATAATTGCGTGCAAGTAAATTTTACTTTCATCACAGGATCTTAAGGAAAATAAACAAGCCAATAAACGTAGAATCGTTAAAAAAAACTAAAAATATATTTCTCATTAAGAGGTGATGACTTCAATCGCATCTCTTAGTCGTTATGTCTCATATTTATGGAGTAAAAATATCCGAGTCTTGCTTGCGTGTCGGTCGGATACTTTCTTAGAAGACCAGCAACTGAAACAGCGTCTAGGCCATCCAAACGTTTCACGATTTATTCAAATAATATTGTCACTAGAAATAATGGATTTTGCCTTTGCACTTGGGTTAACATACGCATTGCGTGTTCGAAGTTTCTCACGTGGAATCGCGACTGAGATGAACCACGCATTTCCAATTGAAAAACAATGAAAGAAGAAGCAGTGAGGTTTCAATACCGAATCAGGAGTTTGTTACTTTCCTCTATTCCTCCCGGAGAAGACAGTGCTGGTCATCTTTCGAGGATTTTCGTGGTTTCCCCAGTCTCACAGGGGTGAATGAGAAAATATGTTCTTGCATTATGTGATTCGTTCATGCTACCCATTCCTTCTTTATGAAAACAGAAAGTCCAAACTATTCGCTAAATTAAAGAAGCGCACCTCATATTTCGAATTTAACTTGCCCAATCAAGAACGAATCATTTATCTTACACTACGCCCTAAGGACGTTTATAACACTCCAGAATCATAAGAATGTGGATCAAACAAAGGCAGTAGTAGCGTTTTCGCTCTCAAAATACTGATGTAGAGTAGAGAGAGGGCGCAGGTTCGAACCCCGGCATGGGATATCATTCCCTCGCCAGCTCTAATCTAATGTAGGTTAGAAATCCTAAATCTCTTGTTCTCAATTCCTTCACCTAAAGCATGTGATTAGGTGGAAGAGCAAGGTGCATGCGACTTTAATATTTATGTCACACTTTAAGTTCAAATTTAAAACCATACTACGACACTTTTTAGTTAAAATACATCCGATTTACATTAAATACCTTTTCTATTGTGTCAAATTAGCTCTTGAAGTATCACGTAATGACGTTTATTATTGAGAACACTAAGTGAGTGACCTTTGCTGTACTGATGGTACAGTGTTAGTGAAACTCTATGTTCCATCATAGAAACGCTGCCTGGCGACATTCGAGAGCTGATCGTGATCTCCACAGATTGGCTTCAGTAGCGGGCAAACGTTGAGGTGGATGCCATCCTGGATTCCCTTAGGATCCACGTGGTACAGTAACTTCCTCATCTTATTCGTTCGAAAGTTCTCCAACATTTTATGGATGAAGATCGAGATGGTTGGGTAGAGACAATGAATCGCAGCACGATGATTGTGCTACAGCATCCCCAAGCGAAGCATCCCACCAGTGCCAACCATACCGAACTCCCCCGCACCCCAAGACTCGTCGGTGCAGATTTACGCAGTGCTCGTCGGGGCAGAAACGACATAAAATACTTGACATGGAAAATCGATTCACATAACAAAAGCAACAATGCGAACATACCTAGAAGGAGGCACACGCTTTACTTCACTTCTACGAGAAGTCGAATGGTGTAAGGTATATTGTTTTTCTGAACAGCCAATTGATTTGACTTATTCGCAATGGTTCCTGATATGTGGAGAAGAAATTAAACAATAAATATACCAATAAGTACGTGGGTCGTTTCACGTGAAGTGGACAACCAAAACAAATTCTTATTGCTTTTTTTGGAGGGGGGACGATTCATACTTCTGCGAATCCTCAACGAGAATAAAATATATTTTTCTGTGATGTCTAACTGCCAACACTCTGGATCTTGAAGGTTGGGCACCTTGTGAGATTTGTTTGAAATCAATATTGTGTCAATATTCATACTAAAATGTTCAGTAATTTTTAGATGCAATATAATGCACTTTTTAATAATGGTTCCGATTTCGAAATTTCATTTCTATTACTTGCAAAAATAGGAAATTTCTAATTTGAATCAACATTTGTACAAAGTTTGACCATTTTAATTATTTTGAAAACTACCTTCAAAATAGTTTAACGTACATAAGACAAGTATATCAAGTATCGAAGTGGGATATATCTATTATGTATCATTACTCTACATGCATAGATGCAGGTTTAAGTAGTCAAAAATAATTCTTAATTTATAAAACATAAAACGTAAGCTCTAACGTAACTTATAAAAAACATTTATAGGTATTTATAATTTAACATATCTAATAATCAGATTATTTTGTTCTTTTGTACACATAATGTAAATGAAATTTGAACAAATAATGCAAATAAAATATTTTATCGTCATCGTACACATTATACAATTAAAGAATTTTATGTTATGTGGTCATTTCTATACATCAAAAGTACTACTCATAAATGGTACTCATTATATTACCGTGTAAACTATGTCTAGATTGAATAATTGGCCGAAACTATCAATGAGAACGTGAATGTAGAACACTCAATAAAAGGAGTTTTCTGGTGTTAAATTCCTGTCAGAAACAGTAGTTATGATCCAAGTCTAGTTCTTTATATTACATCTTATTAACAGTTTAAATCTTATTGCATCTTATGTATATTCTGAGGACACCTAGAAATTTGTATAAGCATTAGAAATAATAATAAAATGTGTGAATTTGGTTTAATTGAGTTACGCAGCTTGTTAGGTCATTTCAAATAAAATACGAAATCGTAAAAACCTACTTCGACGCTATTGGAAAAAGAATAGTAAGAAAAGGTTGATTGAGGTGTTTGGGAGGTATGCAATGGTTACCGAGAAGAGAAATACACGCGTCATTATAATATTCCCCGAAATGTATCCGCAACCCAGCAGAGAAGCGAAACTAAAAGTAAGCAGAATCCATGCCTGAGGACGAACACACACGCGCGAGGAGGGCGGTGCGGCCGTGGGGAGAACCCCTCCTGTGACGCTCACCCCTCCCGTGCAAAGGGCGTCGCGCACGGGGAGTGCCCGCCTTCCTCTCTCCTCCACTCCTACCCCAGCCGGTCTACGCGAGACTAGCAGGCCCTTGAGGACCAGAAATCAAAAGAGCAGCGCACCCAAACACGCATGCGCCAGCTCTTTCTCACAGCAGCGGTAACCATCCCTCCTTCTCTCCGCCCACTTCCCCTCCCTCTACACGTCCCCGCCTCGCTTCGCTGCCAGCGTCGCGACCGTGTGTGGACAGAAAACAGACGCGTGCTCGGACAACCTGCCCGCAGTCCAAAGGCAAACAGAGCAGCAACGGCAGCGAGCGTCTCGCGACTGCTCTCCCTCGCCTCTCCTCATCTCCCCCGCCACTCCCCACCCACGCCCTCGCCAACGCTCCTCCGCTGCGAAAACATTCAAAACCCCGCGCGTCAGCGAAAATTCTTACGGGCTCGATAGTAGAGCGGAGAGCCAGTCGGCTCGGTGGCCATGGATGGAGCGTGGTCGGGGATGACGGGGAGTCTCTCGACCAAGAAGCCCGCCCTCCCCGTCCTCGCTGAGCACCTGGGAGACATTCCCCGTCTCCAAGTGACGAGGGCGGGGAGGGCAGAGACTCATGAATAAAGAGGCGGTGATCAAGGGTTCGGAAATGTTCTCTTCCCCTCGGCCACTCATCAGCGTCGCCGCGGAGTACACCTGCCCTCTGACGGTGGCCGTGTCAACTAACACCTCATTGCTGGCTGTAGGGTTACTTCGACTTCTTCCAGGAATGTGCCTTTTTATTAAGATTATTTTCCTTCGCTTCATCATTTAACCACTCTTACTTCCATGACTCATGACTTCTCGTAGTCTAAATGTCAACGACCAAAGTAGTGGAGTCATTTGTTTAAAAAGGTTTCCTATGATAGACCACTCGGCTGGGATAATTGAAAAAGAAATGGGGTTTGTGCTAGTTAGTTCAATTGACAAAGGCGGTTAATTATGTTTATGAATTACCTTAAAAATTTAGGCGAGGGGTAAAATTGTACAATAACTGCTATTTAACAAAGAGGGCGGACAATCTGTCGTGACGAAGGTATCTGCAGACGTCATCAAAAGTCGTAAAAAAGTGAGTTAAATCAAGTAGTTTCTGTAATATTGGAAACAACGCGATCCCCTTCAGGACTCCTCACACTACGTTCATACGAAAGAGCAGAAAAATAATTCCGTAACGAACACCTGGGCAGCAGCCCCCGGAAACGTAATATTTTGCGTATGACACCAGAATGTACTTAATATAAAATGGCTCAGCCGAACCGACGATCTTAAGGAAGGTACAAACGGTTCCGAAGCGAAAAGTGGTAGAGTTCTTTCTTTACCCCCGATTACTCACAGCAGCAAAGAATACTACGCCAAGAATAAAATTCTTCTGCACTATGTACAAAAAAAAAGAAAAGAGAAAATGAAAATGCAAATAAGACGATGGCACTGACTGACCAAAACTTTTCGAGATCAGGTCCGAGCAGCCTAAACTTGGCTCCGGAAAATCAATTTTAAAAGTCTTGACGTCGTGTGGTAAAAGTATGTCTGCATATGCAAGCGGGAGATATTTTTTCCTCACGAAATGAAATGTATAATCATATTTCAATTTTTATCATCAACTTTTAATCATTGGATGTCATATTAACAATACTTTGGGTTACTCGGTTTTTCACACATTTGATGTATACTAATGTTGTTTTTATTGTATGCTTTTTATATCATCCACACTATTACAGCTCTGAAGATGGAGCAATAAATGTTCCAAAACGTCAGCTAGTACCAATCGTTTGTTTTGTTTGCCAACTCGTGATAAAACCTATTCTTGAATACCAATATGACTGTTAACCTTGAACTTACTTTTTTTAACTTTACAGATATGTCACACTGTTGTAAAAGTAATGCAAAAGTTTATTCCACATAAGTAGTCCCGTACTTGAGAAATTAATGATATGGAGAAAATTTAAATTCTTCATCGACACAGTATTGCTAATTATGACCAAATATAAAAGCCAAACCTCAATGTGGTAGTTCTCCAAGTGAGCGCAGCGGCGACCGAGGGCGCCACGAATCATTGCCGGGGGTAGCGTCTCGCGACACATTAGGACAGAAAACTTAGTTCAATTTAGTTTTCAGCAGCTAAGACTATTTTTTCTAATAGAAATATGTCTCTTCTATGACATAAAAATATCTTAATTTCCTGTATCTCAGCATATACAGATACAGTAAATACAAATACAGTATGCCTCAGTTTTTTAAATCCATCCGCATCCTACGAAATCTGAGGCTATTTCCATATGAATCAGTATATACTGAATTAATTATTTCTAAATATATGCTAAACCGTTTTATAGGAAATAAATATAGAGTTTCATATTTAAAAATTAATACAAAATGATTATAAAAACTATCATACAGGATAAATGAGCATTCAACAATCTTCCTCTTAATCGACCTTACGTTTCAAGACATTGTGTATGGTCACTTCCTTCTTGGTCTTACGGTACTAGGACCAGCTTCAGCGTCAGTGATGCTATGTCGCACAAGAAAACTGTATATCAGCTACCTCTTTAAGATTTGCCCCAAATGGGACAAGATAGTATCATTAACAATTTTTCGAACATGCTTCCGCAAAATAAAACGTAAAGTTACGTGGGTGCACCTCCGAAATTCGAGACAATTGACGAAAACAGAGACAAAACATTCAGGAAAAAATATCTATGCTATATTTTCTTGATCTAAACTATGTTCATGAAAAGTTTTTTTTTTTCTGAGCAAGTATGGTATGGTAGGCGCGGCAATTAACACCCAATGTATAATAACGCTCACACTACGGAAAACATATTTGTATTCGTATGATTTGTTGAACAGAAGTTTCAAGTTATGTTACGAGTGTTGAGAAGTTTGATATTTATGTCTAATTTTGATTTTTTCCACTCCTCTTTGAGTCTGATAAACAAAATTGTAAGTGACTTTTGTGTTTCATAAGAAATATAATTCTTATGAATGTATTTTTCCGTCCAGTACCTTATCCATCAAGCAAAAAGTGAAAAACACACTATTATTAATAACGCCAAAGACAGGATTTTAAAAAGGTGTAACTGACAAGAAAATTATAAATAGTTACACTTCACAAATAGTATGTTTCAATTCATAAAATTAAGTTAAACCTTTCTGTCGAGTTGTGTATTTAATTTGAACAGTATTTACAGAAAAAACGGATTTAAAGTTGGGAGGACGTTATTTGCTTCAAGTACCTTACTTAATAATTATGCGAGTTTTACGCGGTCCCCTTGAAAATAAATCAGTGCGATACACAATACGCCAGCTGCATCATTGCTTGTATAATGTTAAAAATTTTACTTTTGTATGTAACGTGAGTTAATATCAGTTTAAAATATTTCATTGAGCAATTTTCTACTTCGACCGGTATTTAGTGTAATAATGAGAATTCGTTAACCTTTTATTTCATTGTGCACTTTCCCTTCCCATTATAATTCCACTTTAAAAATCCAAATATTTTTCATAAAACTCATTTCTGCCTTTCATTGATTATATTTTTACTGTGCTCTGAATACATTACCACAGTCGCCCCATCCTTGTCCCGTTTTTTTCTCCGCTTAATCCTTTGGGTACATTGATCAGAATTGATGGAATGGTCCCTTGCTGGTTTTCGGGGAGAAAATTAGCTTACTACCCTCCACGTTATCATCAGCTAGCTTTTACTGCGTTTATTGGCAATAAATTACTTATCTCGTCAGTTTCAGTCATAATAATTCTTGTTTTAGTCTCTAAATAACAGTGTCTTGAATCGTCATGGAATTTGATATCAATAAAGAACTGCTGATTGTCATTGTCATGTCATTTTCTAACATGAAAGTAAATTGTCAGAAACTGTTGATTTTACATTCCACTTTTTGCTTTAAAAACCACTTTTCTATAACTTGTTTTGCTTTACAATCCTTCGCTTCATAACTGTTACAGAATGTTCCAGGAGGAAGAGAACAGGTAAAAGTGTAAGCATATCAGTTTTTTAGGAAATTATTGTTAATGCAAGTGTGCTAAGTGGTCCTTTATTTGATAGTACTTTAGAGAAACATTTAGAAGTTTATTTTGGGAAATGTTTTTATAACTATCACAAATATCTTAAAACGCGTTTAGAAGATGCTCGTTAGTATTTGGTGTCTGTTTTCGGTTGTCTCAATTTACTGTGCTCACAACTGTTATCTCTATGGACTTAGTATACCGATAACCAATTTTCAAGATTGTTGAAACTGAAAATGGATGTGATTTCGGCTATACCGAACTCCTACGAGAAATATTGCAAATGCGGAGCTTATAAAAATACGTAGGTACACACAAAATTCATTGAATATATTATGGAGTAAACTTTGAGATATTTCCAAAATTTAGTTCGGGTTTCATATAAAATATCCTTAAAATCGTAGTAGTAAAATTTTTGAGTACGAACAACTACAAAAGGCAGATACTACAAGAAATATGCAACATGAATGAAATACATCCATCTGCTTAGCGAAAATCACCGCGCGCACACGGTCAGACGAGCATAAGGGCAGGATTCTAAATATTTTTTCGGCATCAAGCAGCCCCAAAACGAACATTTCCGTCGCATATGATCGAAACTTTTCACGTCAAAAATCTTTCTATAAAGGTACATGAAAGATTAAAAAACTTCATGAAATTCAAGGCGATTCTCAAAAACACGATTAATGTTCTCCTTAGTCCTTCATTCGATTTATCCTTAGAAGTATCTACATCCAAGCATTTCTCTTCTTTTTGGCGGATCCTTCACAATTGTCAAGAAAAAAGAACAGATTATTATTATTATTGAAATTTTTCGATAACCGTTTTACGCTTCTGGATTTTTTTTGTCTCTTTATCCTAGGATTATAAAAAGGAATGTGGGAGGTCAAAGTCAGAAATTCCTGGTTCCACATCTTCACTTTCTGTGACAGCACGTTCACATGAGAGTGAACACCAGACGTCGCATTAGAGTATAGGAACCAAATAAACGTCTTCATGTAATATATATATAGAGTTCCAGACCATCAAAACTGAATTAGCACTCGAAGATGTCGGAAACACGCATTTCTCGCATCAAGTCTGCATTTACCATTGCAAAAATTTCTTCCGCCATATACCAAACACGCATGCGCAATAACTTTGTTACGAATCAATAACTTATTAATTTATTCTATTAATGACTAGAATGTCATTTTAATGGTTTAGATACATATTATTCATTTATCATTAAACAAGTATCTTCATTTTATTGCACTATCTGTGAAACGTATCGCCAACAGTAAAACACACATAAATTATAATATGCCAATGAATAAATACAAGAGAATGAAGAAGAAAAGAAAAGAAAACAATTTAATAAACAATATCTACAATTACACAAGTAAAGCACGAGGGAAAAAATAAAACAAAATTAGGGTCTTACACCACCCGTTCCAAATAGTAACAGAAACCATAAGAGAAAAATGGTTTAGGACAATGATAAGCCGTAACAGCAATTGCACAATTATCAAAGACAATGTGAAATGTTATTACAGTGAAATCGCGAGCAAAACTAGAGTTTGAAAATCAACAATAAAAATTAGCAGTACTTTCATAAAGTCATTCATACCACACTCTTTCCAAACAGCACTTGTCATAAGTCGCACGTCGATTCATTTTTCTCCTCCTTTGCCCTCCTCCTGTGTCCCTCTTCACCCCGCTACACCATCCGAATCAGCAGCGAGCGCGAAGCTGTTGCAATAATAATAAAAAATTGAGCCGGTGTCTCTCTCCGGGGAAATTCAATATTACGCGTGTACATTCAGTGTTTGTTAGCCTCGCTGGCATAATGTGTTATTACAGTAATTAAACCGCAAAGTTCCAAGCTGAGTGTTATTTTTCTCGGCACACGGCGGTTGCGGCGCGCAGGCGCGGGGAAGGGTGAGCGCTCAGAGCGGTGGTGAGTGGGGGGGGAGGGGGAGGGGAGATGAAGGGGGAGGCGAAGAAGTGAATTAGGCGAGCGGCGTTATGAGCGCGCTGACCGCCGCTGCTTAGCGACGCTTCTGCGGGGAGCGGGAGGCGAGGAGGGGCCGCGGATTTTGTTTCACGGGTGCAGAGGCGTAGTGGGGAGGGGGGTTCTCTGGCCGCGATTAAGGCTCGCGCTTTATAGAGAGGCGTAAGGGGGGAGAGTCTGGAGAGTTTGGACGCCGCGCAATCGCCTCGCAATCCCTTCTGACCGTTTCCCTCCCCCTCCCCTTCGCTCCGCGCCCAACTAGCGTTTCGCAGTGCGAGGAAGCCGCCACCGCTGCTGAAACCGGCCAGCCTCCCTATAACACTTTTTTGTCGTCTTCGTAATTTCGTAAAATTCATAGCAATCGGCGCGGAGGGTGAGGATAGGGGAGGGGAGGGCGCGGAGCAGGTGCGGGTAGAGGCGGTGGCAGTGGCTACGAGGGGTGGGGACATCGAAGCTGCTCTGCTCCCCGGCATTCCCAATGTAATGTCTTCCCCGGACGAAGGGAGTGAGGCCAATATCGGTAATTAAAATACACGCGAGGGCCTTTTTATTCGGGTGCCACTGCGGGATAAGGAGGATGAAGATAAGAGGCGGCGTTTGCGCGGCGCCGCAACGAAACCGTCCGATACGAAGATAACGACAACGATGCGGCCACATACCTTCCTCCTCCCCCGCCACATGGCACTCACTCTTCCTTGGCGACGTACATCCTGCCACTAATCACTCGCGTCTCCATCGGGGGCCAGTGATCGGACAGCACTCGTCTTAAACAATGCGTCAACAGACACTCAGTCAGCGCACGCACAGAAAGCGTGCCATTAAATTGTCGTTGAATGCCAAATCAGCGCCGTTTTTTGTTCAAAACGAAGAGAATTCCGGAATTTTTATGCGCTTATTTTGCATTCCCGCTGGCGCTCTTTGCTACGCCTTCGCTCAATACATTTGCATCCAGCACAGGCGGGACGCAGTGCGCTCCCCCTCCACGCCGGACGGCGGGCGCCGCGACGCTGACCAGGTGGCGAGTGGTGACGGCGTCGTTGCGGGCGGGAAGCCCTGGCAGGTGGCAGGCAGCGACGCCGCCGCTACTACTGCTGCATGTTTAATTAATCCCAGCTTTTGTCCACGCACGTCGACGGGCAGCGCCTCCGGCTGCTGAGGAGAGGGGGATGCACGATGGTGGCGCCGATGGCAATGGAGGGGGCCAAACGAGGTGGGGACACTATGAGGCGGGGACCACAACGAGCGGGGACTCCACTAAGCGGGGATCCCGCACGACTACTAAGACGCCTGACGCGCAAACGCAATGCTTCGAAATTTCCATGTTTTAGCTGCATTTTGCAGTTCTGGAAGGAGATATATCAACGTTGTGCAATGCCCTCATCTCCTACAAGCGTTCTTCCGTAGAGTGCAAAATAATGTCCTATACTGATGAAGAAACATGAGTGAGCTTATGAACAACCGCAACCCAACCACAGTAATGTGTGTGACGTCATTGACGACCTTCTAATCACTTCGCCCCCGTCAACTGTCTCCAGTAACGAAGATTTCTCCATCATAAATGGATACAAAAATGATACTCTGAAGGACACTTATGTATCACATGCTTCTGTGTGTCATTTAGTTGAACCGCTTTCACTGTCGGTGATTATTTTATTTTATTATTTATTGTTTCATTATTGCCACTGATCCCTTGTAAACGAGAAGGGAAATATAGCTTCATCTTCTCGGTACATTGTGATATCATGAATTTCTTTTCTGAGAACAATCAATTTTTTCAAAAAAGACTTGGAAAGCTTCGATAGGAAAAATGAATGAGTATTGCGTTTGTCCAATAGTTGGCTTTTAATAAGCCACATTGAAGTAAACAATGCTAATCGAATTCCATCATTCCTGACTTTTTAAAATGTAAATAAATGTATTTATAAGAGTTAAGTAAGTTATTTGTTCTATTATATCATTTCGTAATAATTGACCTAAAATGTTTAACTCATTTAGAGCATGAACACTTTCGTTTCCATTGAATATAAATTGGCAACAAAATTAGAAAACAAAAACAGGACTTTTAAAGGCGCACCTGAAAATATTTCAAATATAATAACAATTTTTGAAAAATATTACCGCGAGTTAATTGTGGCATAAAAGTTAAATACACGTAAATACCAAGAATTAAATAACTATTTAAAGGAAAATAACAGTCACGAATACAAATAAAGAACGATTCTTTTTTTAACTTATAAACGTAATTTTTCAAATATATTTAAATTTAAAAAGTTATCAAGCCTGCTCATCTTTATTCTGTACATAGACTGAATTGTATATTGACTCTTTAAATTTACCAATTTTGTACAACATTGTCAATAAATTAAATTCTCATAAACTAATGATTACTATAATTTATGATTGGCGAAATTATGAAAATACTAGCATTGTCTGTATGTACTGCGGTCCGAGAATCTCGAATGACGTCATGAGCACTGTCGTTCAATGAGGTAGCGCATATGAGCACATGGGTAATTTCCTTCATTATGATTCTATGGGTCTCTCGCGGAAGTATTGGTCAAGTACAATGCAACCAAATCTACCGGTATGTCCCGCTTGTTGCGTTCAGGAACTGTTCCCGTCCGACAATTGCTTTGTGATTGCTTCAAATGAATCTCATATATTCCAAATTTAGAGAGCTATGCGTAAATTCATGAGACTTTAATACACACAAAAACTGTTGCTTAAGCTCGGGATACGGTTCTAGGATTAAATGACAGAATTTATTAAACATTTCCTCGAGTACTGTAAAGATTTATTCTGGAGATTTGGTGAAAGCCTGCACTCTCATGCTCCACAGAACATAATCTGAGTGGGTAAAGAACCCAACGAAGTACAGAAAATGAACAAGACAATTGCATCAAGAGCAAAAAACATGATTTTTCTCACGTTACTCATTTATATAAAAATACAGAGCATTAAACCGGATGGTTTCTGTTATTATTGTTCAAAAGTAATGTGGAATGCGAAAGAACTTCATGAGTCATACTTTCATAAACTGATGAAATAACTATTAAAGTAATAGAAACAATAAGTTTCTATTATTCATTATTATGCAGAAATCTCTTAAATTGCTGTGAACCTCACCGCCAGATAACTGATTAATTAACTTACGTCTCCCATTTTCATCAACAAAACATAGTTAATCTGAGACATTAATGTTTCTTTAATCATTTGTTCGAATTAAATATTTATATTAGCATATCAATACACACATTATTAAGTTCCCTAAATGAGAATTGACACTGACCAACGTTCTTCTCGTACACTTCTGTTAATGGTGAATAATTGAATTCAAAAGCTGCCCATTTTAACTACGCACTAATTTTAAGTCCAACTAACCATTGCTGGATATTTTTAGGATACGCTACATTTTATTACAAGTACTATTCTTGGATCGAGTCCAATAGTTCTCAATAAGAAAGGGAAACATTTTCAAACCAAAAGACGCAATAACCGTAATTATATAATAAGCTCAATTGCGTGAAAAATCAAGAAATGCTTCATTTGTCTTAAAATACGACGATTAAGTAGGGATCACATTTCTTCTATATCGCAATCTCCTAGAAGAGAATAGCAATCTTCTAGCTATACTTTTTTGAAATATGTGTTTGCATTATTCGCGGTCGGGACTCAACTAAACTTTTTCGTCCGTGTGGGACTTGCCGCCCTCGTATGGGCACTGCACAAGGGGAATAATTAATTAGTTATAAGTGCAAGATTTTATTTACACAATTATATTAGGCTTGGGTTCATTCATTTAGAAATTAATTGATTATGCAATTTTAGAGCAAGGACCTATTACACAAGTGACAACTGTACGAATTTTTTAATGCAGATTTACAATCCAAATTTTTATTCGGATTCTCAGAGCTCAGTGGTGGACGTCGAATGGACAGTGTTCTAAACAACACTTCATGGATATTGGGGAACCCAATATGTCATAATTTTATGATTTCTATATACTACACATATAAGGAACTTCATACGAATAGGTCGCGGTCATTTTTGTGAAATCGACTGAAAAAAAACACCATCTTCGATTGCTCTAAATATTAGTTTTTGGGTTTATTTTCAAACAAAATCGTACAGAAACGCAATTTAAGGAATTTTGTTTTCATGTTTTTTTGGAATCGACTAAATTTAGTTCTTCATAAATTAACTACTGTTCTATCTGATGATTTTTTTTATATTTATCAAAAAACGTTATGCGTCGATGAAGTTACAGTTAAACATTTTAATTTTTAATACAACTGAAATTTCATCTCCAGTTGCTGATATTTCATGTGGAAGCGAAATAAAACGGTGGATTGTGAATAGCAGAGCAATAGATTCCATGACAACACGATGCACAAGTTTCATTTTTATTTATAGATAAATGCACGAGCAATTGACGGAACAATATTTCTTACATACGACACATTTAAGTGAAGGAAACCTAAAAGTGTGTCTTGGATCCAGTTCCCTAAGATCTGAAGAAGTTTCGAAATATCAGCGAAGATCCCTATGTACCATTCACCAGGAAAGCAGACTGGGATCCTAGGACACCCTGTTCAAATAGTCGAATAGTGATTCGTCGCCTCTTCGTTTTCTCCTTGAACTGCGATCGTATTCCCTGTTCTCGCACATGTGGGGTGTGGATTCGCTTCCGCACGCGAGTGTAACCGCAGCGCGCCTCGGTTGAGACGCGTCTGCGAGCGGCGGTCGAGCACCACCTGCGCCGAACACGCATTCCCTCAACCCCATCGAACCTTCTCGCCATCAGCAGCCGCCGCGTGAGAAATTGGAAAACAAGAGGCATTCATCTTATCGCCGCGGGTACCGCAAACCCCGCTCCTCCCTCCAATCCCTCCTGTTACCTCTCACCTCGCACGGAGGCCTCCAGTAGTCCCTCCATTCCCGTCTTCTTCGTCTCGATTCTTGGGGCTCAGAGGCGGAAGGTCTCTGCTGATAAGTCACGTGAGCCGAAAGAATGTCCACACACATGGTCATGGATAACTTAATTTCAATGAACTGCAGTGTCAAATTCCAACTGCACCTCTCACTGATCGTAAAGAAACGTGTGGATCGCAGCTGTTGGGATATTGCCACGTATTTTAGTGCTGGCACAACAAGGTGGTGTGACCATCATTACCGTTCTCTTTCACCTTCGAGAACAATCTAGAACACCTTCTAGAAAACCAGACTTTGTGACACTGGGGGTTGTTCTGAATGACGGAGCATGTATGATGGTCACATGACTGACCCGGGATTCGATACCCTGGAGTCTTGAGAGCAATGACATAATTATGCTCCCTCGGACTACAATGAATCCCATTGCTTGTGGTATATGAATCAATAATGAAGACGTGATGATGAAATCGTCATCTTGAGGACGTGTATTCTTCAAAGCGTATTTTCTACTAAAAAAAAACCCACTGGACTTCACTAAATTCAATTGCTACTTCAGAAAGTTTCCTACAAACTCCTATTATTTTTAGTATAAAGTAACGGATGTTCTTAGCGAATATCTTTTTGAAATTTTGGAAATGACTCAAGACGATTATACTCAGTTAATCGGAGTGTTGATTTGAAATTTATTAGTGTACTGGCGGGTTTCCCGGATTCGTTCCAATGGTATATACTCTTGAAATATGTCAGTTTGTAAAACATACTATGTACTTCTCGCTTCTGTACTTAAAAATATTTACATTACTGAATACAGTTTCTTCATCGAGTGAAAGAAGAATTTACGCCCAGAGCATTCATAAGCAAAACTCCTCTTCCGAGTACTTACAAATAGTTAAAACGATAAGCTTAAAAGTATATTTTTCTTCTTCTTTCCCCTCGTATATTTCTATCCTCTAGACAACAGACTGGTATTGCTCACCAGGTTGCCAGTCATACGTTTTCGAAAAAATATTCTTTCTCCAAACACAGTTTTTTATCATTCTAAATACATAAAATGCAATTTTCAAATAAGTATATGAGGGTTATGTGTCAAGAAGTGAGAAATAAATGAGACATATATGTGAGATGAAAATAAACACACAAAACGAAATATATATTGACATTTCTCCAATCCTAAAAACCGCCGTCTCGAAGTTTCATTTTTTTCTCGATGTTAATTTTTATCTCCTTTATGTAGAAGTGAATTTATCTATTTTTTTAGAGTATTTGCTATCTGGAACGCAGACAACAGAAGCGTGAAGCCCTTCTAGTCAAAGCACGATGCGCTCTCTAATAAACAATCAAATACTTTCGTTTAGGATAAATATCATGTAATTCATCTCTTGTATTACCGGTTAATAGCAGTTGTGCCCCACGAGCCCCTTGATTTCGCCTCCCCTCGACTAACCGCAAAGGAACCGTACGTAATTCCACAAGGGAGACTGAAACGTTGAACTCTTATTAGAAGACACCCTGACCGGGGTCGCTGCTCGATCGCCATTCGCCTCCCCCTCCCCCCTCACATCTTCACCCCACGTTCGCCGTTAAGCGCTCGCTCTCCGAGGTCCATCCATCAGGCGGAATCTGGAATACTGGATAAGTGGACTGTCATTAGATCCCCTTGCGCCGCGGTGAGGAGCGGAGCGGGAGGGGGCGGAGAAGGGCACACACCTGCGGGGGTCGTAATGTCCGCGAGAGAACCGCCGATGTAGACATCAAGTGGGGGAGGAAGGGCGGCCGAAGCACATGACGAAGCAATGCGACGGGTTCGCTTAGTTCTCGAGTGTTTTCCCCTCACGAAGAGAGAGGTCCCGGGTTCGAGTCCCGGTCCGTCGCCATTTTCACCTGGCTGTTGACGTTGCAAAAATACCAAGTGTTGGAATTAGGTCTGTGAGTGAGCATTGTCATTCAAGAACGTTTCAACTTCGATCAATCAAATTTTGCTTCTGTTTCAAAGTTAATAATTGCAGTTACAGATAATAGTATGAAAATATTAGGAAGAAAATTTAAAAAATTAATATTATATTCTCCGCTTTTTAGTTATGCACGCTTCGTCATAAAAACCAACCGTTTTTAGACATTACATCATTATTTCCCACTTTTATTATATAAAATAAGTATATCAGCGTACCAGAGTGTCCACTCGGATCTGCTCGAATATCTCGTTGTGGTCAAATGAACTCACGTAGAATTACATGCTTTTAAGCATATACCTGTAATACATTTCAAATAAATTTTAAGTGTAATAATTATAACTGATAGTCAAAATAGCATTTACAAACTGCGTAGACCACGTTGAGGACAATAAACGAACACTGTCTCTGGAAGCAAGCAAGGAACCATCCCATCAACTCCGATCAAGGACCCTAAGACAGAGACATTTAACATTTCAGCACATTAAGGTATGAATTAAAATAGTTTGCTAAGTGTTACAATATCAACAGAATACCAACGAATTTGTATTTAATAAAACACAAAAAAGTTGTTTCACAAGAACGAAATATTACATATAGAACCTTATAACTATGTCTAGCTTGTTTGCCAAGATTGTTCTATCCGTATGTACCTGCTGATCGTAAAGCAAGGTTACACTGCCTACAGTCATAACTGGATTTGGGGCATGTTCATACCATTTTGCATGGATAGTTCGATCATGTAAAACCCGGCATATTTGCCAATGAACGTAGCTACAGATGTTGTGTCACCTCAGATATTCGTTTTTCGCCAAAGTTGGATAGACAGAGATGACGTGGTCAGTCGTTTCAGAGTGCTGTTGACATAAGTGGCATCTAACATTGTCTGTGATTTTTCTTGAAACATTTAGAATTAATATTATTATTATGTTGTTGTTGTGTACAAATTTGCCAAAAGTATTAAAGCTCTCTCTCTCTCTCTCTCTGTTGGAGCATTTGTTAAACATGGCTTGCTAAAAATTCAGAAGCATTTATTCACACGACAAAACAATGAATTTTGAAACCGTAAGCTTCTCTCGAGAACCAGTTATGGGAAGAATAGAAACGACAATTAAATCACATTATCGAAGTTGGAATCAAAGATTGATCAATATAAGTTTTACTCATACGAAAGTTCCAGTTTATTTGACACAGCACGGTTGCTAACATTTACGATTAGGATTAGCTTCTATATTACTAAGGAATTAGCATGCCATCGGTCGTTTAAGGGAGCGAGGTCCGATATTTTTTCAGAATTACTGAAAGACCTTTAAACTATGAAAGTATCTTAAGACCACACTACCAAATCGAAATCCCGAAAACAATGTTGTATTTCTACATTGCACTATACATCAAGAAGCACCGTGTAAATCTTCCTTAGAAATGGTACCCGTAATTGATGTCATTGTAAGAATTCTTGATGCTATGCAATCTCAAGGACGTAATAGACGAAAAATTTCACTCTCCCTCGAGAGACAGGATGAACTGCATGGTTTTCGGGGAAAGCATTTTTCAAAGATCATCTCCAGCAAATGAAGTTGAATGTTCAGATGCATGGAGGAAAATAAATTTATCTATGGTACTTTGGTTTTAAATTATAATTTTATACCTTTGCAAATCCGATAGGTAACAATTATTTATTAATGAGAAGAAGAATCTTAGGGTTTTTAAAATGGAGGAACGACAAATCTATCGAACAAGAAATCATTCGTTTGACGGAAAAAGTATGTGCTGTATAGAATACGTAACACATATTATTTTAATAAATGTATTTGAAAATATATAATATAAAAGATACGTAAATAATTTGGTAAAATTGGAACGAATAAGTTATTGAATAAATATTTCTTAATCTCAAATTCTCTTTAGTTTCCATCTCATTCATCCCTTCTTCTCTTCTTTTCGGTTTGAGAACCATCAACTTCGGAGAGAACTTCTAGTTATCTATAGTGGGCAAAGCAATTATTTCGACCCATTTACCCTCGGCCCACCGGGAACATTCATCAAAGCTCGACACATTTCTGTGGTGCATTTGAATGGCGCAGAGATTGGATCGAGTGAATGGAAATGTACGGAAACAGGTTTATTCTCCGCCAACATGCATTGCAACCAGAGGTCAATCGCCTGCTAGAGCTATTCCCAACAACAGATGGGACGCCACCCGACTTGCGGTACTGACTCTGAAGTCGCAGGATATACAACATAGATTTTGCTTCCATTTTCGCAATACAACATTGGTTCTTCCACAAATTGCGCAATTTACAATTCGAAAAGGATGAAACCTTTCATTGTTAAAAATTAGAGGCATTTATTCATTATTAAATCTCCCTATGGTATGGGATCGGATTGTAGAACATGATAGAGTGGAATAATTTACTATTGAATCGTTGGTACCACATTATCGGATCTTGCGAGTTAAACTACATAAATGGCAAAAATAGGGGCAAACGTTTAATCGGTTTAAATGTTTAATCAAACCATCAGCCTTCTGTGAATGAAAGTTTTTAGCTTTAAAAACTACGTATAAGTTTGACTTTGCATTTCATCATCTCGAGTAAATTAAATATATTCGTCTCACCTTTCACGCTGTGAAATCAGTTTAACCCTCCAAAGTAATTCGACCCATAAGTCTCAACTGTTCCAACATAGGATTCATCCGTGTTAAAATATTGTCAACCACCCTCATATCTTTGAATGACTTTCATTGTAACATAACTACGAAGGCTATTACAAAATCTGCTTGTTAATCTACAAACATGTAGGTGTGGTTCTTTGGCAAGCTAATGCACAATTTGAAGAAATCAAGGGAATCAATCCAGATATGAACGCGAACCCAAAGCATCAATTCCTCATTTGTAGTGAAACCTCCAGAGCTCAATAATAACTTCGTAATTTATTTATTTACTTATTTATCTTCTTAAAGAGATAGCAGTCGCTTGCTACCAAGTCCGGGATACAGGAGGGTGTCGTCGAAGATTGTTCACTTGACGATAACGATCGATGACGAACAACCTACTATCGATAGTAATAAAACTTAATAGCAACTCGTACCTGAAAAGCTGTTATTTAGCAATAAAGAAGGTTACGGTTACAAAATTACGAATCAGATTTTTTATTTCATATTAAATTGATGAAACTTAATTTTATTTGAAACATCTCCCTTAATTTATTTCAAATGTATACAACCTTCAATTGGTCAACTTTTTATTTGATTAGAACACAACTAGACGTTTCGATCTTGTGATATCCTACGACCGAAGATTTCCACGCCAAAAAATGTAATACAACTTCTAACAAAAATCGGAGAAAAAGAAAATTTAAAATTAATATCAAAATTTCCAAATACCTTACAAAAGAACCATTACTATGCATTATTGCAAAACAAAATATATTATAACACATATTATCGATATGATATGGTATATGAAATAAATTGTGCAGATTATACGGCAAGTTACATAGGTCGTACAAAAAGACGTTTCAGAAAAAAAGGACCATAAAAGGAACGTGAATTCGTCGGATCACAGTGTAATTAGTATTCATTACATTTAAATTTAACATGTGATAGATTGGAACTGCACCAAAATATTAGACGAGGAAAAAAGTTATTTTAAAATGTATATCGCAGAAATATATAAAGTAAACTGAAAAGACCACTGAATTACGGAAAGAGACTGATACACTTTCAAGTATTTATAGTTGCTTTTTATAAAATATATATTTATTTATCTGGTTTTGGGTTTGTTTCATTTGGTGCAATATAATATTAGTGTATAATGTTCTATTGTCACGTATCCATTTTACAAAATATTTATTTCTTATTCAACACAGGATGACGATTTAGATCAAGGTTGAAATGTCGTGTTACATTCTAATGAAAAACTAAATTGTACCATTCACGGCGTATATTTTTGAAACAATTTAAGAAGTTGAAAGACATGAATTGAACGTAATAGTATTTCTACCGTGATACACTTCTCCATATTTTCTTATTTATAAAATCACTTTTTCATTCACTGTTCATATTCTAATATTTGCTCTAATACATAATGAGTGACGAGGGAGCGATGGAATCCTTCAAAATATAAGCAAACGTTTATTGAGGAAAATAGTTATTTTTTGTTCATACTAATAAAGGAAATCTGTTTTGAATCTTAATCGATATGATAACACCAGCTATTAATATTATTTAAGATGTCTACGACGCACTCAAGAAATTACCTCCCAAGAGCCTGGGGTACCGATTGAAAATATTGATCTTGCTCATGTATTGCTGACAGCAGAGAACGCTGTATACTGGCCTAGAGGTAAAACTCAAATAACGCGCTAATTTTCTATCGGGAATGTAACAAGTGCCGATGCGCAAGCGTATTCAATAAAATGTTTTTTTTTATTTTTGTAATGTATTACAATAAATAAGTTATTTAACTGAAAAGTGTATGGTGAGTAAATTCGGGAAGGTTAAGAAACTCAAGCTAATTTTTATTGTTCCGTGATCAGTCTGACCGAATGTACACTTAGCCGTAAAGTCCAATTTTTCATTGACAAATAGTCCAAGAACTAAGGATGAGCAAAATATAAAATTACCTGAGGAAAACTGAGCAAACTCAGAGTTTTTATTACAAGCCAAAAACGTTCGAATAGGTTGAGAGTAAAATATCCCTTTCCGCTATCGGCAGCTCCTGGCCTCGCGTTGTCGTGCCGGAGACCTGTCAATCGCTTATCATAATAAACGATCCCTCTGGTGGCTCAGGTGGTAGCGTTCTTGTTCATCACCAAGTCATCCCGGGTCCAATTCCCGGTGGGCCCACAAAACATTTGTAGCTTTTCACAGGTATGTCCCAGTTTATATAGCTGTGTACTGAAAAGCGAAGTCTCTTTCCTCCACCTCCTGCTTGTATCAATAACTCTATTACTAACCACTTCCACCGACCAGCTACCGTGGTAGCGGGATAGATCACTGAGGATCCTGCGGAGGAATGGAAGAGGGATTGGAGGCGGCACGCGCCCTCTGAGTACCACTCACTCGTGAGCATGGGAACTTTGCCGGAAGGCTCCCATCTTCCTCGAAGCATCTGGGTCGCATTGAATCGAGTGCGAACGCTCAGCGGCAGGTGCAGCGACTGACTCCATAGGTGGGGCACGCGTGAGACTCCGCTGTGTGACTGTGGTGAGGTGAAACAGACTACGACCCACTTCATCTCTAATTGTCCTCTCAGAAGATTTGCTGGCAATATGATTGACATTGTTAGTGCTACGACGGAGGTTGTGGGATGGCTTAAAGATTTAGACATTAAATTGTAATATGCAATTTGTGATATACCATCATAGGCCCATTGTATTTTTACCTGCGTTTTGTGTATTTCCTGCAAGTTAATGTATTTTGTTTTATTATGTACGCAGCCATACGCTAAATAAAAAACCACTTCTACTAACCCCTCCACGTGGACCAAGTTGTTGGTAAACCCAGCTAACCGGCCTACATACTAACAACAACTTACCACTCAACTCCTACCTCCTATCGCTCCATGTAGATAAGCTTCAATAGCACGCTACATTTCCCATTTACAAATACTACAATCAAAAAAAAAAATCAACGATGCATCCCAGCAGCGCTGTCATTCTACATGCATACAATGAACCACAGGAGGCAAACGAATCACGTTCTCTCGATAAAATTCACATCTGAAGATCGTGCAGTCGCTTGTTTCAAAATATTTTTACAAAATATTTACTCAAGCAATGTGGTTTTGTATGGAGTCGGGTCATAATCAAGTGCGAATCGAATCAAATTGGCTCTTGTGTTATATGCTTCCATTCCAACTCGATGAGCAAATGATGATAAAAAGTTACACAGTGAGAGAGTCATTGTCCGTTTCTTAAAAAAAGTGAATTTGTTCGGAGAACTTCGGACATAGACTTGTGGAAGACCATTCCATTTCCACAAATGACAATACTTGCTGCCTTTGGAAAAGCGCTACAAGCGGGAATAGGCTTCCAGGATGGAGCATTTTCGGAAGCGCAGTAGCATTTTCGGAAGCAGCGACTCATCCATTTACTGCCTATTACTCACGGCTCTTATTGAAAGTATTGTATCTAATGCGTCACATCTAGCAAAAACAAAAAAAATCTTATGTGCGTCCCGCATGGCATTCCAATTACGATTGGTTGACTGCTTTTCGTCCAAACGGAGATTTCTAACTTCACAACAGAATAGAACATTCTCATAGCTAGTAGAATATTCTACGTTCCAACAACACGGGTTCTGTTTACCATGTAGCCACGGTTTCAGTTATTTTACACGGATATATACCCACGTGTGTTTCATTACACGAATCGATTCAGTGCGATCGAGATTTGTGAGCGATTGAAATCTCAATTATCGCCCTCTCAGCGGCAATTTGAAATATTTCAGACTATTTAAATTACTCCGAAACCGATGCGTTACATGTTTATGAAGCGAAAAACGCGTAATTCGACAAGAAAAATGTTTGTAATGCTGTGGGATATAACTCATAATAGTAATACCACATTTTCACATTGACCTAATCCTGATTTACAATGCCAGAATACATCTTTTGTAGTCGAGCAGCAATAGTTAAAGAATAACAATGTGTGGTAACAAATACAATTACGATATACTAAACTATTTAAATAACTAGTATATCCTCAGTTCGCTTCTCTATATTATTTACATTTAAATATTTAACCCGATATATAGAAAGCGTTGTTAATTTTCTTAGTGACTAGTATATTTTAATATGTATGAAAAGGTACAAACAACTTTTCAGATATTTTTTGAAATTGTTGTAAATTAAAGTTCCTGGAAACAATTTAAAGCGGTTTAGTCAGTAGTTCGCCTAAAATACGATAGATGTCACGTGCGCTGTGTTGAAACAGCTGATACTATTGCTCACATTTCGGCAGACCGTCAGTAAGCGATTGCCAAAGAGAACTAAAATGATTTCAAACGGATGATCTTAATATTCTGTACTTGTGAAATCAATTTATCTACACTCATATCACTTCCACCACAAAGTCTGGAGACTTCTGACGCCCCAAGTCACCCTTGTCAAATAAAATTACTAGTTCCATTAGAGTTTGAAGAAGTTATATAAATAAAAATAAGGAACCGGTGGTATTCCATTCTCTTTTAGTTTTTAATGTTAGTCAATAATGTTAAATATTCTCCGAAAAGATTGCGTACAACGTAAATATAGTAAATATGCATGATAAATAAGTAACCCCAGGAAGGAGGGTACTAATAAATTTAATAAAAAGGAAATCAAATGTGTAGTGTACGGCGAAGTCAAGTTTCACATATGAAACTCATTCAATTGATCTAATCTACTGTGTTGCTCCAATCAAGAGAAAGCGGGGAAGAAAGTCAGGGTGATCGCTAGTCACCAAGATATCCCGGTTCAATTCCCAGATGGGGCAAGATAAAATTTGTAGCTTTTCATTTCCATGTCTCAGTTTAAATAGCTGTGTTGTATGAAAAGTTCACGCTCTGCGACTAACAACCGCAGTTGTAATACTCGGGTACAGCAATCTGGGTCCTATCTAGAGGCTGTTCCTCTGATCTCGGTAAAATTCATGATGTGTCCAATGAGTAAACTCATATAAAAACAGCCTTATTGGCACTCGTCATTCGTGGTCCTTAGCTGGACGAAACGAGATACATACATTAATCATTACAGAATGAACTCAATATTCTTTTGGCTCACAACACAACTAGATCCTTATCATTCACCTCAGTGTATTAAAAGTTCATCATTCATCCGAGTAGAACCAAAATACTTCGTGTACGAGCTTTTAAAATTCACTTTTTTTCAAACAAGCAGACGCCCATTCATCCAATCAAACGAAAATAGGTATTTTGATTAATAACTGTTCTCGTGTACCAACAGCAGCAAACGAACGATAAGTTACCGTTTCCGAAAAACTACTACAATTTCTGTTTTTGTTACCGATCACATCAAATGTTCGCACGTATTTCTTTAGAAGTGGAAGTTGAAAGCGCCGACCGCCCTTGCTCCTGGGGGGGGGGG
>NNCF01129598.1:1524210-1539348 GCA_002313205.1 Laupala kohalensis
CCCCCTCCCCGCCGCGGAGGCGTGTGAGGAACGAAGGAAGGCTGCTGGCGGCTGAGAGAGAATGAACGCCCGCCGCGGGCAGGGGGCGCGACGAAGAGAGCGCGTCTAATCCGGTGCCAGCGGCTGCCGCCAGCTGAGAAGAGTTATCCATGCAAAGACATGTTCCGTTAATACCTAACCGAGAGGGACGGAGAGAGCTCTATTTAATAATAGGATTGGTAGCAAAGCAAGCAAGCAACGGAGTAAACAGCACACGGGTGGAGACAAGCTCTACGGTGGCATGGTGCAGTGGCGGAGCAAAGTGAGGCAGCGGGACCGACGCTTGTTTAGCCGGGTTTCAGCCCGCGCTCCACCCCGCTCCGCCCCGCTCTGCCCCGCCCTTGTCCCCGCTTCGCTCTTTGCTTGCCTTCCTAATAAAGCATGGCTTGCGTTCTGGCGGTGTACACAGGCCCTAGCGCGCCTTGGTGGGCTCGCGGCGGCGGCAGCAGCAACCCCGTTCTCTTCTTCGCCACATCCTCCCTCTCCCCCGCCGCCACGCTGTCCGCTCTGCTCGCCGTCTCCGCTAACTCTCCTGCATCCCCCTCCGACCCTCCACCGCCCTCCTTCGTAGCGACACTTGAGAGCATCGCTATTTAGACATTTAGATGCGCGTCGCTGACGCCCTGTCCCCGCATCGTCCCCGCTCCGACCCTCACCGCCCGCTTCGCTCCGCCCTGCCACGGCGGTGGGTGTGTTTCTGCGTGAACGGCTCCCCGAAATTGGTAGCGACTTTTTGTCTGCAAGAAGGCGGCGAGAGGCGAAATAATTGGTTTGTTAATGCTTCCGCTGCGGCAGTTGCCTCTTCCGATGTCTTCACATTACACCCTACATTTCCTCCACAGCAATCGTCGACGTCATTTTTATTTTTTCGAGTATTTAATTCCAGAGATGTCTTTAAGTTATTTGTCTCCCCTCTTTTTCTCGAGTCACGAAATAGTTCTCCAATTACTTCTGTCAATAAGCAATTAATTTTTAAACATTCTTCCAATTTATTTTTTATTATCTTCGTTATTTCATTTGGACAGAACTCCTTGAAACTTCCATTGCTCCGGCGCCTCCTTCACTCTTCGCGAGGCAACCTTAGAGTTCAATGTCGTCGTCTTCTGAGGAAGATGTGACGCCTAGGTAGTTCTCGCGTTCTTGATTCTATTATATACAAGCGGTGAATAAAGAAATCTCAGCGTTCGCGTAGGCAGAAAGGATAAACTTGCTTCATTGCTTCCGAGGAGGCACTGATCATTGAGCTGTCGGGAGTCAAAATGGGTTTCACATGCTTCCCTTAGATGTGTTTCAAATAATGTGGACAACATGAATAGTTCTCCAACATATGTACCAATACTTTGACTGTGAAGTTTTGGAAAACTATTTATGGTTTGTTTCTCACCTAAATATGTTATGGTGCTTCATTCAACACTCGTCCAAAACCCGCTCGTTTAATTTAGTATTATAACACTAGAAACCAAGCGTTTCTGGAAATGATCGGACTAAAAATTGCTTTCTCGTAACCCTCTAAAATATTAAACAATTACCTAATACTTCGCCATAATTAATGTTGCAAAACTCATATGATTGTCACCCTAAAAGTACAACCAATTCCAAGCCACAACACCAAATGCGCACTTCATCTCTTCTATTAGAAAGCTCTGCAAGAGATTCAGTTACTATATTTACCTGACTGAGGATTTTGCGACAATAGGATTTGTCGCAAAGTGTTTGTTAAGGAAAGTTTCACTCCATTACTATAACCGAATTAACTCGTTTGTTGTGAACATGTCAATATCTAATCATCAGCTTACAATTTAATCATTCAAAGATAAGGCTCACTTAAATCAGATTAAAGATAATTCTATGAATGGGAACTTCTAGATATTCTTGCCATGCGGGATTCCAAGTATCAAAACCAATTTCCCGTCACGCTTTCCTGAGACTTTGCGCGAAGGTCTTGAAGACTTCGTGGTAAAGTGCGAAGAGCGAATTGAAGTGCAGAAACACTTTTGTCAAATGTGACAAGGTAAAAGGCGACTTCGCCGGCGACGGTCTGGACCAGGTCTGGCCAATTCACGGGTCACTTTGATGATACGTAACGGTACAGTGGGCTGTATTTAAGGAACATATACTTTGAAAAAATGTTATAAAAATACGAAATGAGTAAAACATTACTTCTCTACTATCATTCAATACAATTAACTCTCGAGTCTTACATAATGAAATATTTGGTTAACCTTTCTTACACTTCATGCTGCATGTCCAAACTATTTGCAAGTTTGCCTAAAAAGCGAAAGAATTAGAAGATTTTATGTACAGTGGCTAAACCAATACAAATCTAACAGACATTCCCTTATGTTTTATGTATAATTACTTTGTAGATGAAATACTTTGTCATTTGGTTGATTG
Organism: Laupala kohalensis; assembly: GCA_002313205.1. Classification (NCBI taxonomy): domain Eukaryota; kingdom Metazoa; phylum Arthropoda; class Insecta; order Orthoptera; family Trigonidiidae; genus Laupala; species Laupala kohalensis. The sequence continues at coordinate 1,526,644 of NNCF01129598.1, forward strand.
CTATTTTCTTAATCACAAAAAATTCATATTCTTTTATGAGAATCTCTAACATTTGAACTATTGAATTTTGTTTTCACTATCAAAGGGCAGGAGATGGATTTATTACGTCATTTTGTTTTTGTTTTGGAAGGACATAACTCGTTCCATTCGTGAAAACAATTTGAATGACTTGTCAAGAAAAATTTAGATTTTCTGAATTTAGATTTTCGTTTTTTCTATACGTTCTACACCGTTGTGACTGACCAATTGACTTATTTATCGACGCAGAGAGTAAGTAATAGAGATATAAACGTCTTGAAGGGTCTCTGTTCTTGTATTGCAAGATATCGAAAATAAAATCAACATTTTCTCGAAATTTCTTTATTAAAAGCATGTATTGTAATGGAATTTCTATTTTCAAGTGATAGTGGACGCATATATTCTAGTTTGGTTCTTCTTGTCACCGTTTTATAATGTAGAAAACTGTATTTGGGTAATTCCTTGTAAAATCGGCCAAAAAAAGTCGAACATCACGAACTTCAACAAAAGCATTTTTAGGAAACAGGATTATTGAGTTGAGGTAGCGAAACAAAATTTTCTGTTTTAAGCAACCAACGTTTCGAACTTTTATTAGTTCTTCATCAGGGCTACAACACACAAAATCACAATTCTACAATGCTGAATTATCCTTACATAAATATCAAAAAAATTATCAAAAAATTATCCTGTATTATTAAAATCCCTTGAAATTATGTATAACCCTAAAAACAACACCCACCTCTCATACTAATAAACACAAGTGAAATGCTGAGAACTCTGATACAGTCATGAGGCTTGCCCTTCCACCTAACCATTGGACATGGGTAAGGGAATTGGGAAGGAGAGACGTTGGGTTCTCAGGTACCGAACCGATATTTGTCTGGTGTTGGTGAGGGAAACCCCAGCTCAAAACCTCATCTAGTTCGGTCGAGCAGGGTTTGAACCCACGATCTACCGCTCAACGGGATCGTGAAAGCCAAGACGCCACCTCGAGACCACAGCTGTCGAAATTCTCTCGCTGTACTCAATTACATGTGAAGCTTATTTTGTAGGGTACAGAACCGCATATTTTAGCGATATGTTTCGATTGCTCAGCTTCTGCATTGACAATTTCCATCACAGTGCTTCCAGCTCATCGTGTGGACAGTTCTCTTCGTGTATTCTGCTTCCTCTGAACAATTTCTCGTGTTTCCTTTAAGCTTGGCTCCTAACAATAGAAAGCGCAGTATGGCCAGAAGCTCCCCTTGCCTTGACAGCCTCACGTTTACATTTTTATTTTATTTTTTTCCTTTCCAGTATACCCCGTGCCACTACAAGTTGTAAATACCGGGGATTGATACATTCTTTTATCCTTGAATTTGTCTTTGTCTCTGTTCTCTCTTATCCTTGTTTTTCCTCTTTGAAATTAATCTCAATCTTTCGCATCAGTGTATGGTATAGATAATCTTGTTGTAAACATATCTGTCTAGAATTGCTCAGTCGTAATTTTCTTTTTACCGCTTGCTCCATGTTGTTTAATGCAACAATGATTTGTTCATTGTTGCTGTCTCTCATAATCCGCTACCTTTCCGTTATCGCCCTAGCCTTCCGCTTGGACAGTACAGTTTGCCCTGCCATGGTAAAAAGTTATTACCACCCCATGGCTAGTTTCCACCCCTAACCATGTGGTGGTAGGTACTTTTGTTTACTATCTAGCGATCAGTTCACGAATTTCAGAAACTCTTTCTAAGTATATCGACGTCTCCTGATACTAAGAAGAAGTGAATAACCCTTCCACACGTATATACCACATCGTTTGAATCCGCTGTACCATTCCGCCCGCTTTTGGTCGTCAAATAAGATGTGACGAATATCATCCTCCCCTTGTTTACACGTACATTCCGTTGTTTGTCTGAACCATCTTCTACACCAATATACATTAGTATCCCCATATCCGGTTATTGTTTCAATCATTATTTTCCCAGGTGTAAACCACTTCTTATTATTTTCAGTATATTTCACTTGTGGTATAAACTGATACAGCTGCCTTCCCTCCTGAACAGCATCCCATCTTGTTTGCAACCGTTTCCACATCGCATTCCTAAGTACATTTCTCCTCCCCCTATCCGCAATACGGATAGTTGTCCCACCAAACGTAATCGTTTGTCCTCTTCATACATTATATCGCAGTATGTGCTCTTCTATTAGTAAATCTACCGGCAATAGCCCTAATATTACCAATATTGATTTAGTCGCCACACTTCTATAACCCCCGTACCAATGTATGACGCAGATCTGCTGTGCACTTGTAATTTTCCTATTCATGTGCCTAAGCTTTACGCGGCGTCCGCAAATTATACTGCCATAAGTCTGCATGGGCACAAGTTCCCCTTTGTATAGCTGTATCAACTGTTTTCTTGGCATGTTCTCTTTAGTCGCGTTAACATACAAGATGTTAGGGATTGAGAGCGACGAGAAACAAGACGAAGTGATTGCGGCCATGCCTCTACCTGAACCATTTCTTGCGTTACGCCGTCCTTTACGTTACTCTTTTTGAGAGGAAAATTCTCAAAGAAATTTTTGTAAATATCAACGAGCGAAGAAACTTTCTATTCTGATATATTGCTGCCACGTCCTTGGCGATGAATGGATCCATTGCCAGAAGTGTGCGAGAGAGCCGTAGGATTGTGATGGGGCGTTGGAGGAGGGGGGAGCGAGGCGCCAGCGGGGTCCGGCGCCAAGCGAACACGAAGCAGTCCACAGATCCGTGGACGGAACACTCCCCCGCGCGGGGAACTGACTGAAGTGGCCGACAGGAACAAAGGGGTTCAGACCCCCGGGGGCCGTCCTGCGCCACCCCATCTCCTCCGCCTCCACAAAACACCGACCAGAAACGAAAAATTTAATTAAGACTGCACATGCGCCGCGTCCATATATCCTGGCACAGCAGGAGGGCGATGGGCAGAGAGGTGGCGGCGACGGTGGTGTAGGAGGATGAAGAGGGGGTGGAAGGGGACGGGGGCATCGATGGCTTCGGAGGCGGCGGGAAATTAATTTCGCACATTCGATACATCGAAGGGCGCGCGCTTGCGAAGATGCACATTCCCTCAGGCGATGAAGGGGGGTGGGGTTGAAAGCATGGGGGAAGAGGGGAGACATATCCCTATAAGCCAACACTTGGAACAACGTCGCATCGCGAGCATGGAGGACCATAGCGTATCGAATACTGGTTCAGCCGTGCATAATATGTCCATTATTGTGGATGTGCGTAAACAGTGAGCTTCGCGGTAAAACTGGCCATGCTCTAATGTCCAAAGTCTATGGGAGATGACTTATAAATTAAGGCACCCATTAGTGAACACTCACTCATGGATGCACTTACTCTTGTAAACAATTAGCAAATAGCTATGTTATCATACTCACAATATGAAACTTCGGAAATGATGTATTTTAATTATTATTTATTATTAGCACGTTCTACTTTATATCTGTAATGTACAATAGAAAATATAGTGCTAAATGGAAGATAATTATATATATTAGCGCGAATAACGTAGAACAACTGAGTAATAAAATGAGTGACTTGAAAACTTCGATGCATTCACGTACTGTTTTTTTGTTACAGAAAAGTCTTCTGAACGTCAAAAAAGAAAAATTCCTTTTCATCCTTGCAATATAATTATGACATGGTCCTGATTTTTTGAATATTTAATACCCATTAACTTTATCTTTAGAATGCTTTAGCTGAATGAATGGCAACTAGTTCGCGGCATTCTTCCTCAAACGAAATTTCTTTTCTTCACCTAACAACAAAATTAAAATGATACAGTAGTTTATTAATGTGCATAGTAGTCCTTTTCGTTCCTATTCCCAAAGCATCATTCCAGAATAAGTTTCATAAATATGACCTTTATTTATACATTCTCTTTCTTTGTTGTAATGATTCTCACATTATTGTGTTGCTTCCCACATCTTATTTTCCGACATTCTACCTTGCAACCATGTATGGGTTGACGTACTATTTACAGAAGTGACGAAATTTAGAAACATGACTCTCGGGGCCAATATTTAGAATAGTTTCAAAATTTCACTGAATTTCAAGGTAATATTATGGGATTTTACACGTCACAATTAATTTAGTACCCCTTCCTCCCGCTAAACCTTACTGGTATTGAGTGTACAATGTTTCAGCAGTTATTTTTAGAGACACAGTATTGTTTGTTGATTGAAATATAAAGTTAAACCATAATTTTCGGATTTTGCTTTCAAGTCTATTCACATCACGAGGTAACACTGCATAACACAATTAACGTATTGGAACTGTGCTGCATGATCCGGAACACATTTGAAAACTGCAAACTCTTTAAGACCACTCTTTAAGACCACTCACAGAGGACAATGCTTTCCAAAAGTACAAGTTCAGTTCACTCTATTGTGCAATTCTTCACCGGTAGTATCGAGTAGATTTTTGACGTATTCCGTTGTAACACTACCGTCATCAAAACTCACTACGTCTTTGCCCTTTCCCTTGTGATGTTCGCAAATAAAATTTTGCTCGAAAGAAATCTTACACAATTACCAAGAGCTAAAACAGAGAACACCAAAAACAGATCCCGGTAATTAAGCGACACTGGCACTCAAAATTCTTCAACTATATTTCATACTGACAAACTCAAAAATATTCCAGGGAGTAGCGCTAAACCCCATGGCATTTCAAGTTCTAAGGTAATACAGATACCACGATGAAAATTAGTATCTGTTATTTATAAATGTTAAGCTCTCTTAAGGGAAATAAAAAACAAACTGTCCAATTTTGTATTAAGTTGAGTTTTATATCAAGTTTTTGAACGAAATAAATTTAAATATTAAATTTGATACCATAATTATAAAGAGCAATTAATTTCCTATAAAACCCCGAAATTACTTTTTATTAGTTATTTTGTATCAATAGTTTCTCGGGAAAACAAACCCAACCTCACAAGGCACCCAATCTTCAAGTGCCAGGGAGTCGGCAACAAGGCATTACAGAGAAAAAACATGTTATATTCGTACTAAGGACTTAGAGATATATTACTCAAATAAAGAAGAACTGATTTGAAAAACTAATCTTTTTTTCCCGCTGTTTCAACGTCGGAATGCTTTAGAGTCAATATATCAGCTATGACATCACGTAACCTGGTTTTAAGAAGTTCTTCGAATATATTGCTCACTCGCAACAATACGGACTCTTTAGGACACGGGTAGTTATTCGGATAATACGATAATTTCATCTTTCGAAATTGAAGGTAAGTTCCTGGAAAGGAAACATTATGGATAGATAATTCAAAACGAATTCATTCATCAGAAGTTCGTAAATAAGTTCGTCATTTAAGGTCGCGCTGCAGTTGTCAGACATTCGTTGATTCTCTGCTGTAATCCAGATATGATCTATTCGGAACAAACTTCGCTTACCCTCGTTTCAGCAGCTTACCCGAACTACACTAAGAACTTCAACTGCGTATCAAAGTGACCTCGCGTAAATACTACACAGCCACTTCAACTGAACTCATCTCATGGCTGCAATATAGCGAACTCTAGAATCAACTGCTAGAGTTGGGAACAAGTGAATGAAATGAACAGAAATGCAATGAAGAGTAAATTAAAACATTTGCCGGAATAATTTTTAAAACAACCTTCTTCAGCAGACAAATTATTATTCACAACTTCACCATCTTACACAAAACCACATTCTGACTGTATATACTTGAGAACTTTAAAACGTAGTAAAAGATTAAAACATTGTAAAATCAGTTAATAAGCACCTTGGTACGGCGTAGTATCATTAATATATTTTAGTCACCTAATGATGTCCCTTACAAAACAGAGATTTTAAAATTCTTATTTTATAATGTTTTGAAGTTTTAAAGTACACACAGTGAGAATGAGGTTTTGCATATGAATGTAAAGTTGTAAATAATAAATTGTCTGCTCAAGAACGTTGTTAAAAATTTATTCATTAACTATTAACAGACGTACAACGAATTATATTAACATTTGCCAGAAAGGAATTATTGGGAAATAGGATCGTTCCACGGGTTTCCTATGACAGTATTGGGTATATTTTTCTGCAATAAATTAAGGGTTGAAAAATTTATTCAATTTATTGAGTAAAAAAGCATGAAAATTTTACGGTATACATGAAAGAACTAGCTTGTAATATATCTTTCCGTCCATTTTAGAATAGGGAACCTCTGAAACGATAACATTTACTAGCAAGATAGAAGACGAGGACCCATTAATTTACATGCCGTAACAATGGAAACTCTGGTGTATGTTCATTTAGAAGGCGACTACCGTGGACAGTTTACGAAGAGCAGCTTGAGTAATATAAGTGATTTTAGATATTCATTTGTAAATTCTGTATGTACTCATTTGTTCTGTTTAGTGTTTTTGTTTTGTTTCTATATATTTAATGTTATTTTGTCATTGTAATTTATTGTTGTGTAGTTTTATTTTCAATAGCATGTTAATCTTTATAGTAACTAATGAATGTTCATCCCAGCTGGAAGCTGACACCGAGCAAAAAGGTCAATTGCAGCAATATAAATGTTATGATATAAACATGGAAGGTAAAATGTAGTTATGGGTGTATGTGAATGAGTGTGCATGTAGGATAGCATGGGGCAAAGAATTGCAGATTCCAGTTTTTCACATATGAGACTTCAAAATTTCTGGAGAGCTCAAATAAAACTGTTAACTGATATAGTGTATTCCTTTTTACCGCGCATTTATAGCAGGGAAATTATTACGTTTGCCTAGCATTTCATATTTTCAAGTTTTCACAAAAATGTTTTTTTTCTGATAGGCGAAGGTGAAAAAAAGAACTTTACAAGCTGAAAATTTTGGTTTATTTGACAATCATAGACGAAAAAGGGCTGCGCTTCAGTTTACATGATTGTCTCGGAATATACATTTCAGGAATTTTTTATGTCTTTCTGACGAGAACTTAGCGTGAGCAAACAATTATTTACAAAGTTATCTCCTTAACAGGCGACCGCGCATAACGCAACTTTCAGCCATATCGATTGCAAAAAAATTAAATTAAATAAAGTATTTCACTACAAATTGAATACAGATAAAAAACAATAAATAACGAAATTACCGCACTACAAGGCGACCTCGCAGTAGTGTATAGACTCCACACATTACCCTGAAAATGGTTTCTTTTTTTAAATTTGTAAATGCAGTTCACAGTTTTATTAATACCTAACATTGTATTTTATAGCCAAAATTGTTTTTATAAATGGATACGTATTTACTCTAACTCTATACTCTTTTTAACAAAATTAGTTGACTATGTAGTTCACTCTTTCATTGAAATCTAACATAGTATGCTTAAAGTAGTATTAATAATAATAATAATAATAATAATAATCCCGTATGGCGTCCGGGACCACTTGAAGAATAGCACCATGGGATCTCTCCCTGTCGTAAAAGGCGACTAATAGGAGCAGCTGACCGCTGTCATTTCCCTATGACTCCTTTCAGAACACTTTCCCTCACCCTCAGGAGTCAATGGGTGGATTGAGTAGCTCATAGACTCCTGTCTCCTACCCTTAACATCCTATCCCACCCTCCCCATCCCACCTGGCCGTAGGGTAAAAAGGCACACCCATCGAAGATGGAGACAAGATTGAAAAGTCGTAAGGCCTCGGAAAAGATGTCGCTGCCTGGGGAGCGCCAGGGCACTTCTGGAGCTGCCGCTGGAAGTGACAGCATGTGGACCGGTAGTGGTGGGATGCTGAACAGGCGGGCTCCTACCGGGTCACCCGAATCTAATACAGCCGAAACAATGAATAGTAGTCAAGAAATATCGCAAAGTGCTATGACTGCTGAATCTGTTTCTCAGGGGGGTAACCCAATTTTACCTGAGACCACTTCGGCAGGAAAAAGACGTGTCCGCATGAAATGGACCCAAGATATAAATGTATTCCTTATGCGGACCTATTTCCAACAAACCAGGCTAGAGACAGATATGGTTGCCTATAGATATAAATTGTACCTGGCTTTTGTAGAGAAATATCCTACTATTCCAGTAACGGAACAGAGGATAGCGGATCAGCGAAGAAGTATTGTGAAGAACAATCTCTTATCAAGTGACCTACTAGATCTGATAAAAAGAGAGGTTGCTTCCGAGCAGGAAGCAATCCCTGTACAAGAACAGAACGAAGAGACACCTCCATGTGTAAGCATCTCTAAGGCGAATACTGAACAATCTAATGACCAAGAGGAACTGGAGAGACGGGGTGAAGACACAGTTGTGCCGTGTGACGAAAATCTGGATAAGGAAGGGGACAAGGACTGCGTTAATCGTATAGATGATATGTTTAGAACAACGATGCAAGAATACATGGGTACAGATCCAACCAAGAGACCAAAAATTCCTAAACAGAAAAGTTCTAGAAAGTTTGCCAAAAATGTAGAATTACTTGACAAAAATGTACTACCAAGATATTTAAATGTCGAAGACTTTGAGGAACTTCATAATCTAATCTACTGCGCTGCTCTTACTGCTGCCAGATGCAATGGAGCGAAGATAGTGGACCCCAACAAACAAAGCGATAGACACCACCGGGAAAATGTACCCAAGTGGAAGAGAAGACTGAGTAGGAAAATTGAAACGAAAAGGACAGAAATTGCTAGGCTTCTAGAATTCAGCAAGGGCAAACCTAGCAAGAAGCTAAGGCGTAAAGCCACAACCATCCTGAAGAAATACAAAACACATACTGAGCGCGACTGCCCTAACCACGACATAACTAGTATTATTGATACTCTACAGCAAAAACTGGCAGCATGGAGTGCAAGATTGAGGAGATATTCACAATGTGATAGAAGGAAACAGCAAAATAATCAATTTAGCAATAACAAGAAACAGTTTTACAGGAAACTAAAGGCAAAACTAAGTAAAGAAAAAGATGATGGAGATAGCAAAGAAACACCAAGCAGAGATGATATAACAGAATTTTGGTCAGATATATGGTCCAACAGAAAAGAGTATAATCAGGAAGCAAAATGGATAAAAGAGGAAGAAAAAGCTACTAGCATGATAACAGACATGCAGGAACCTGTGATTACTGCTGAAACTCTGAAGAAGGTTATTGACAACACACATAATTGGAAAAGTCCAGGAAGTGACAATATACACAATTTTTGGTATAAGAAGTTCACTAGTGTTCATAGTAAATTAGCATGCTATATAAATGAGTTTTTGACTAGTCCTGAAACAGTCCCAAAATTTTTAACGCAGGGGAAAACCTATTTGATACCAAAAGGAAAGTTGACAGAAGATCCCTCAAAGTATAAACCTATCACATACCTTCAGACCGTGTATAAAATCATAACATCTTGTATCACACAGATACTTAACTCGCATGTTGAAAGCCAAAATATCATGACAGAAGAGCAAAAAGGATGCCGCAAGGGAGCTAAAGGATGTAAGGAGCAATTGATAATAGACTCTGTAATCCTAAACCAAGTCAGTAGGAAAAACCAGAAAATATCCTGCTGCTACATAGATTATCAAAAGGCATATGACTCTGTCCCACATACGTGGCTGATTAAAGCGCTTGAAATCTATAAAGTGCACCCGATTCTTGTTAAATTTTTAAGACATCTGATGCAAAGTTGGAGAACTGATATTCACCTGGTGACGGACGAGCAGACAATTACTACACCAGGGATTAAAATAAACAGAGGAATTTTCCAGGGCGATGCACTTAGCCCTTTATGGTTCTGTTTGGCCCTGAATCCTCTTTCTAATGTATTGAAACGAAAAGGAATTGGATATTGCCTAAAATCAAATGGGACGGAACATGTTGTATCACACCTCCTATATATGGATGATCTTAAGCTTTATGCTCCATCACATAACCTTCTTAAAGAATTGATTAGAGAAGTTGAACAGTTCTCGAGTGACATCAACATGACATTTGGTCTGGACAAATGCAAAGTCATCAATATTACTAGAGGGAAATATGAACTTATAGGATTTGAGACTAACCAGGGTGAATCTATGAAAGCAATGGACGAGGGTGACTTTTATAAATACCTTGGATACTTTCAAGGGAAGAAAATAAATCATACAAAGGTGAAAGATTCACTTACCAAAGACTACTTATTAAGAGTGAGGAAAATATGTCAAACGGACTTAAATAGTAAACATATATTTAAAGCAATCAACACATTTGCAGTGCCTGTTTTGACATATTCATTTGGTATCATATCATGGTCAGATACTGATCTGGAAAATATCATGAGAAAAACAAGAGTTGAATTGACAAAATTCAGGAAGCACCACCCGAAGGCAAGTACACTTAGGTTAACAATACCAAGAGCAGAAGGTGGAAGAGGGTTAATCGATATTAAAAATCTACATAACAGGCAGGTCCAGAAGTTGAGAGATTATTTCCACCTTAAGAAACTAGTGTCAACTCTGCACCGAAGTGTAAGTCAAGCAGATCTTAAACTGACGCCTTTAAACCTATCAATTGACCCTTTTCAAAATAATGTGGATAGCCATATCCAAAGCAGAAATGAAAAACATAATCAATGGCGAAGCATGGCTCTTCATGGAAGGCACCCTCATGACCTTGACCAAACATATGTCGACAAAGAAGCGTCGAACGCATGGTTGAGATGTGGGGATCTCTTTCCTGAGACTGAAGGTTTCTTTATAGCCATCCAAGATCAAGTTATTAACACCAAGAATTACCTGAAACACATTATTAAGGACCCTAGTGTGAAAGACGACAGATGCAGGAAATGTAATGATAAAGCAGAAACCATCCAGCATATTATGTCCGCTTGTAGTACCCTGTGTCAATCAGAGTATTTACATCGTCATGATCAAATTGTAGCTATTATCCACCAAGAAATAGTGTTAAATTCAAAACTTCTGAAGGATAAAACGCCTTATTATAAATATGAAGTAACCCCTGTGTTAGATTCCAACAAGGTATCTTTATACTATGACAGGTCAATTATAACTGATAGATGTATCCCTAATAACAGACCTGATATTGTTCTGCGCGATAAGGAATTGAAAATTGCATATCTCATTGACATTGCGGTCCCTAATACGCACAACATCCAAAACACAATAGCTGAGAAGAAACGGAAATATGCTGATTTAAGTGATGAAATTCAAAAGATGTGGAAGCTTAGTAAGGTATATGTTGTACCAATTGTGTTATCGACAACTGGTGTGATCCCTAAAGCCCTACATGAGAGTCTCAAAATCCTCGGTATAAGGAGAGAAGTGTATATTCTTCTCCAGAAGGCAGCTATTTTGAATACGACACGAATAGTGCGAAAATTCTTTAGCCAAGAGTAAATAAGTGTGCTTGATTTGTATCCGTACCTTATTTATACCAGCAGAAGCTGAGATGTATTAATGAAATATAATAATGATAATAATAATAATACTTATATTAATTATAATAATATTAATAATATAAATATTAAGAATAATAGTAATAACAAACTTTATTATTTAAAAAATGCGTTAACTTCGTATGACCACGTGATGGACAATAAACTAATTTAGTCTACGAAAATGACCCAAAGCATTTATTATCAACATTTCATCAGTCAGAAATAAATTCGCATTAATATCCATACCATATTATCAGTTTTCGTCACGTTTCTTAAAGTGGTCACAGTTCTCAATTTCTCCCTTCACTTCTATTATTCTACTACTTACTACCGAACGACTTTTCTAACTAGTGTACTGATACAGTTTTTCGAATATTACGTATTTCGCGCTAAGCTAGCGAATGCATGTTCCATCGACGAATCAGCGCGTTCATCATGTCGTGTTCCGACTATCCTCGTTACTATATATTGCACCTAACTTTCTATTATAAATAAATATTATGGCATCTGCTCAACAAAAGACGCCTCAATAGTGAAAAATTACATTATTTGGAACAAAATGCTGGTAATAAATTTTTACGGACGAGTCACGTAAACTGAAGTTTACCCAAAAAATGTTTGTCATCACTTAGAGATGTTAGATTATTGGTTATTGGTATTTTTTTATGCAACTTGTATCGGGACTTACTGAAATGGTTCCTTACTTACTGAAATGACCGCGATGAGCATCTCCACCTTTCCCCTCCTCCCAACACGAAGGGTTTTGAATATCCTTCAACCTGACCTTAGGGTTATTTCACTGTTTCTTTTTTATTTTCACTGTGGGGTTTCCTTGAGATACCAATTAAAATGCGACCGATTGCGATCGAGCGCCTCAAAGAATCTCTTGAAATAAAGACGAAAGTGACGCTTTCTCATAGCAATCTGTGTGTGTGTGTGGGGGGGCTTTAGGGCTCGTCAACGACAAGGTCATTAGAGCCCTTCATAGCAATCAAGCGACTAGACAATGAAACATTTTCCAACTGAATTATGTCATCATATGCAAAGAGTAGTTGTTTTAACAATCCGAATCGTTTTTTTTCAAAACAATCAGACTATTTTTAATTAATGTGATAGAATGATAATGGTATTCTAATTTGATGACGAAATAGTGAAATTTTGAATTAAAAACCATAATCAGTTGTCTGTTCATGTAAAATTTTATTTCCCTTTTAGATACAATTCCACTTTCGGTTAAGAAACGTGGCCCAAATTTTGTCACAAGTTTTAATGGCCAATATATATATATATATATAT
>NNCF01129598.1:1539937-1550549 GCA_002313205.1 Laupala kohalensis
AGAACGAAGCAAGCAAGCATTAGATCAGACGAATTAAGTAAGAAAATAACAGCACTTTTTGGATAATGCAGACTTTTATGTATTTGTTCCATTAATCGATACTCGCTAAATAAATAAAGCTTCTAATTAGATATGAATGCTCATGAGTACTGGTTGAAAATTAACTTCTCAGCGAACATTCATTTCACATGCAATACATGGAATAATACAACGAAGTGACTTTCAACTATTTAAAATGAAATATCCTTTATGTCAAGAAAAGCATAAAGGAAGCATATTATGAAATAAGGGAAATGTGTTCTTGATTGATTCAACATTTAATTAGATATTTTCGTATTTGCGAGATGAACAGAATAAATCATATTCAATGTGAATTGGAATTAATAGTCAGAATCTAATGAAATCCATCAAATCATTACTGAAAACATGGCGAAACTGCAGTTGCTAAAAACTGACCCTCGCGAAATTGAAAACTAAGTCTTCAATCCACCGAGAAAATGAATATTGCACATACCTGCACATTAAACGGTTTCTTGTTTCCTACCAATACATTTCGCAAGGTTAAAAGCCATACAATTTCAAACTTTCTTTCAAACACTTTCACACGCAATACCATAAATTGTTTATCTTTACGCATTTCCTACGACTTCGCTGTACTGAGCCTGTCTCGAAAAAACGCTGACAGTCGTTGTTCCTTGTTTCACTACTTTGCTAGTAAAGAGAAAGTGTTATTCTTGTCGCGTTGATTAGCAATGCCAGGCATTCTAGTCGACTGAGGTCTCATAATATGTTTGTACTTTTACATTGAAACAGGAAAGAGGAACACTATAACTGACTAATAATGCCACTCGTGCGCTGTTTTCTTCTGAACTTTCGGTGAAGCATGTAATATGCCATATACAACGTAGCTCCGAGAATCATTATCATTTATTGGAAGGTTTATAATGAAAATGCGTTATTTTGATGGTCGGAGGAAGGACCGGGACTTCAGCGCCGATGTACTGTCCTTACAATGCACTAAGTCAATACTGTCTCCCGTCCCGCTATCGCCAGAACTCTCACAAGCAACTCTCGAGTTTGGGAAAGTAGTGGGGTAAAGTGCATTAGACAAACCGTAACTGCCAACTGAGTATGATTTTAACACAAAATTTCTTCACAATTTCGTCATCAAATTAGAACATCATTATCATTGTCTTTAATCACAGTAAGATGTTACAGAAGGTAATTTAAATAATTCTGACATCAATTGAATGGCAATGAGATCGCTTTTAATACTTTTTTCTTTTTATGCAAAAGAAGGGGAGAAAATAATTTGTTTCGCAAAAGGTAATTAATCTGACTTATTTCTATATTTCACCCCTACCGTTATACGTACATTTAGATGACTTCCACTTACATGAAATTCGTTTATTTAAATAAAACAAACCAAAATAATGATAATAAATAAAGTTATTTTAATTTTTAACAATTCATTTGTTAGTTATTTATCTTAATACAGTCTGATGATGGTAGAAAACGGGACGACCAACCTGTGATTCACAAGCAAGAAAAATGGACGCAAAACAATTTTACAAGCATTATTATGTAAAATATAGAATAATATATTCTCATGTAACACGGTGTTGTAGAGACAGCGCGCCATTTCAAACATAGGTCACTACAAAATGTCACTAGTTCGTTCATAAATATAGTCTTATTTTTACTGAAGATCGAAACGAGAGATGCAAAATTCCATTAAATATAATGTTAGGCCCCAAAACGCGTTAATCCTTTTCAATATAATGTTATAGCTCACAATTTGTTTTTGCAAGTGTTAAAATAAAATAAATATTATTGTATCTTCCTTCCCCACCTTTCAATGTTTCGCTCCACGAGTCTCAGTGCCTGAACGAAGCGGATTTCGTTAAATACCTTCCTCGGCGCCGACATTGTACGAATGCGGTTCAAAATCCGTGACATTGGTCTCCAGGACATATAGTACTTTCCATATGAGAAACATTTGCTCCCATAGGAATGATTCAATTTTAACTCAAACAAAGTAATCTTAAGTTGAGAATTGGGATAGCAATTTTTTTTAAATCAACACCTTGTTTTGAATTTCTAAGATCGGCAAGATGTGGTTTTTAATTAATGTTCTATTAAATTATAAATGTCTTTTTTATGGACAATTAACAATATCTGTTATTTCAATTAAGTCTTCATAAATAAAAAGAAGTCAAATGATGGATTTGACTTCTTTTATTTATGAAGACTTAATTGAATAACATTTATTTTAATCAGTCTACATGTTAAATATGTGATTAAATTCACTTAGAAGAATCGATAAGATGTTGAATAATTTTATGATTAATCAGTTTTTACTCCCCATGAAAAATGCCCTAATGAAGATGTCAAACTAGACAAAAAAAGGTTGGCAGATTTTAAAATAAATGTATAGTTTAACTTATTTAACTTTTTTATTTATGAATTATTTAATTTAATTTAATTAACAGAAACTGTTGATTGTCTATAAAAAAAGAAACATATAATTTAATTGAACGTTTAGAAAGTTGAAGACAATCAGAAAATAGATATTATCCGGTTTTTAATGAGTTCACTTTTAAAAGACTCCTTGTGGTTAACCATACACTAACTTTTGTGTCCGCACTTGGTTGGGAGCTGTTTGGGTTTGCAGGAGATTGATTCTTCTCACACTTGCGACAATACTGAGGCGCCAAAGATACTTTTCTAGATCTCTAGGCAATACGACTCGGGTTTGCGACCATGGGTTAGGATACAATCCAGATATTTTGAGTTAACTGTCCTAATGTAAAATTCGCTATTCTGTGACTAACATCACTAAATTCATATAACATTATTTTCTCAATTCTGAAGAACTTATCGACCATTATAAAATTCAAGACATCAGTCGAAGTTGGTGTATATTGTCCTGTAGTAGCTGCTACTTGGACGCAAAACAATTATACAAGCATTATTATGTAAAATATACAATAATATATTCTCATGTAACACGGTGTTGTAGAGACAGCGCGCCATTTCAAACATAGGTCACTACAAAATGTCACTGCAGACGACAAACGCGAGCGACAACTTCAAGCAACAAGATTCAAACACGCTTGTAGTTACGAGACTGTCCTGCGTGAGCGACAGCGGTAGTGTAGCGCTACAAGCGCGACATTCGACTATGCTTGAACTTCAAACATGCTTGAGTTTTGTCGCGCGTCAGACGCTACATTTCACACAAGGAGACTATACAAGGAGTGTATAGTATCCTTGATTTCACACAACCGACTTGATTATACTAGAGATTATCGTTTGTAAACAATAAAATGTAGTAGTAGCGAGTAGCTCTTGACATTTCGTCGTGATCTCGCCTGAGGCTACTATGTTTTATAGGTTAGCTCATGTAGTATCAAATTGATTACGGTTTTATGCAAGTTCAAAACACGACAAACCGAATATTTTTGGTGATGCAAATTAGTTCGTTTTTAGTAATGTAATCGTTAATGCCGTTTTCAAGAAAATAAAAAGTACAAATCAACACACTGGTATATTCAAAAACTTTTTGGTGCGCAAAAACCGTTGCGGGTACAAATGTTAAAATTCAATGTAATTAAGATGTTATTTTCTGATAAATTTATTGTGTGTTTTCATGGCATCTTTGCCTTATAACCATGCATTTCGCTATAAATCCGTCTTGTCACATATATTCACGTATTATTTGCTGTGTGGCGCCATCTTGCTTAAAGAGCCGACCGATCGTGCCCACGCAGGACACTCAATCCTGGCGACGTGACGCTACACTTCGCTTGAAGTTGTCGCTCGCGTTTGTCGCCCATGCAGGACACGGCCTAATCAGAACCGGCCGCTTCAACATTGAGTCGAAAACCGAAGATAATGATATGTTCCAGAATACTACTTCCACGTTCAAAAAGGAGGAACTGTGAAAATACAAGATAAATGATATAATTAAAAATATTCCAGAGCATTATTTGAACAAAGAGAGAGAACTTCTCGACACTATATAAATACTACTACGTTGGATTCATTTTTTGCGTGTAGGTCAGTGAAGTACAAAATTGCACAAATTTACAATGAATATGAACGTTGTGGTTTGGCAGGCAGCGATCCACGCCTCCACCATGATGGTGCTCTTCGTGGATGGTCGCATGGTGATTTTGTTACAATGCCTCCTGGAACATAAAAATTACGAGCGCTATGTCCGCCTGAAACCGGCGACTTAGGCACTCATATTTTGTTTAAAAATGGATAGGTGTATATAAATGAAGGGAAAGTGAGAAATTAAGGTGTTAGGTGTAGAAGAAAGAATGAAGGTGAGATTGTTGTGAGAAGAAGTGTGTTAAGGATAAAATGTGTGAATAGGGAGTTTAAGTAGGTGTGAAGAAAATTTCCGATGTGCAGCAGGATTGACTTGGCGTGCAAGGTGACGGGAATTTTTTTTAAAGATGTTGTCGGGGGAGGGGTCGTGGAACGCCTTCCGGAGGTGTTTCCGGGCTTGAAGAAAGATAATTTTGGTGATTGATTCAAGTTTAGATATAGAACGGAGATACGAATCATGAGTGCGCAGCGGCAGTCGTACAGCCATCCGCAGGAACCGGTTCGCGATGATGTGAAGGCGATGAATGTTAGGCCTAGACCCATGTTTCGCAGGCGTAAAGCGCAAGACTGCGAATGCAGGCTTTATAAATTAGAATTTTCACCTTGAGCCGGATCCTGCGATTAGTGAAGATTGGAGAAAGGCGGGTAAGCGTGCTATTCATTTAGGAATAAACTTGGAGGGGTTCAAGGTAAGTTTCAAGGTAGAAGAACTCTAAGTTTCCAGGCTAGAAGTAGCAGATTGAAGGTTTGAGATACCAAGAATTAGAAATGTGATTCAATGAAAGTGAGTGATTCATTGTGTAATATTCATGGGGACAACATAAGGTCACACCATGTAATAGAAACGAT
Organism: Laupala kohalensis; assembly: GCA_002313205.1. NCBI lineage: Eukaryota > Metazoa > Arthropoda > Insecta > Orthoptera > Trigonidiidae > Laupala > Laupala kohalensis. The sequence goes on from NNCF01129598.1 coordinate 1,544,906, forward strand.
GTTTGCCTATTCATGTTTCTCAATCTTCTCGCTCTTATATGCAACGATGAGTGACGCATTATTAAAATATAATTCTTGCGTATTCAAAATCATTCACCTCTCACGGGCTTCCACAATACATTCACTCGCGGTTATGGCAGATTTGCAACTTCTAGTAACACATCACATCTTCGGAGAAAAAATATCGTAAGTGTAAATATTTGTGAAAATATGTCATTAATACCATATAATATATAAGTATCAACCCTACCTGGGGAAAAAAGACAAAATTTCATCATTTCCCTTTTGCGTTTGCTGGCCGCTATTTCCTTAAGGCATTGCTGCTAATAATCCACTTCCCAGGAGCTGCAAAGTCAGTTGCGGCGATATTTCATGAGCAGTTATTATATGCGGACCTACAGGAATAAATGTGTCATTTAATTATTTACTTTATCACTGTATAAACATAAAAAAATTTAATTGAAACAACGACAGAAAATTTAAATTAGCGTTCTCTACAATCTATGAAAATGCTTTCTGATGTTTCTCCAAAGGTTATAAAGTTTTTCCAAAGATGCGAAATGGTAGTGCAAGTGAGCAAGGGAATTTTCGAAAAACATATTGTAAATGATGATACAACATTGATTTCAGTTCAACAAGTTTATTTATTTATTTTTCTATCATCAGTATTACTTTTTGTTTTATTTGTTCAGTAAAATGATACATTATTCATTTAGAGCTCATATTTGGTTTCGTTGCAGTTTACGTAGCCAGGGTTTTCCCGATGCGTTTAGGAAATGACCCCACCTGTTCTGGTGCGTCACTAAATATAATATACGCGTTGAGAGGTCAACGAAGGAATCCTTTGACTTCCCGCATTAGTCTAAGCAACGTAACGGTTAAGGAATTCCATATCAAGATTTTTTGGAATCTAGACGAAAATTCCATTATTTTAATTTAGTCCGAGCGCGAACACCACAATCATTTATACTTCCTAATACATGGTAAATACTCTAGAGCTCGACATCATATGAATTAAACCTTGCTAATTAGCTCATATTTAATATATTTGTTGAAATCAGTACCCGTGGTTTCGTGTTTTATATACACCGTTTTCTTAGCCTGTTTCTTTAACGTAAAAATGTTTGACTTGCAACAAAAAAACACATTTTCCTGAAGTCTGTTTTTGAAAGAGAAGTCGACTCTGTCATAAATGAATGACACAGGTGTTTGGAACTCAAAACCGGAATAAAAACTTAATAAACTCTCAATAAGTTTGTTCATTTCATATTCATTAATTATTCACAATATTAGAGGGGTTTTGGGAGGTTGGTTCACAACTGTTTGGAAGTGGGTATGTGAAATGTATAATGTATTTTATAATTTTCACATCATTTAAAGTTTCGCTTAAATAATACATAATTTTCACATCATCTAAAATATTCATCATATTTTCATAGATTCAAGTGTATATTTTTCCGTACCACTTTCGCTGGAAAGAAAGAGAATTAACGTAAGAATTTTGGTAACCGGCTCTAACTTCATTGTTACAAGGTCGACAGACCCCTGTCAACTACTAAACAAAGGCTCCTAACCAAGGAAAAACTATCTCTAAATAGAATTTCAATCCTTTTTACTGATAATATTGAAGTTTATAAGAAGCATTTGATGTTGGATTTGTGTGGTAAGACGTGAGGGGGTGTCGACTGCTTCAGCACTTGGAGATCATCAGATGCATTAGTAATTTACCTCTAGTGTTGATGGAAAAACACGCTCTAGTAATCGGCACCCTCTCACATCTTGTTCATAGCAGAAATCCAACAACGAAAGCTGCAGTTCGTAAGGGAACGTCCTAATTAGGAAGATAAAAGAAGATGTTTTATGATAGTTATAAATTAATAAACTTTATTGCAAAAAGCAGTTGCAAACTGCTTATGACCACATGGGGGATAATAAACTAACTTACTCACCGGAAATAAGCAAGGTACCATTCCATCAATTCCGATCAAGGGCCCAAGGGCAGTGGTGGATTTAAAATTTATAAAATAAATTATTTAATAAATACGCACTGGTATTCATTTAATATTCCCAAATGAATTGTAATAATATTTTCAGTAAATTCTACATTAATAAAATAAAGAATTAATGGCATTCCCGCCCATGGAAAATCCGTCACTACCCGAAGGAAAACCCGGACCAAGATGGTGCTACAGGGAAAATGCACACATTCATGCCAAGGTAGCGTACTGTTAGAAATATACTATTATAAATAAAAAGAATTGAAAACGTGTGAAAAAAGGAATTTAATCAGTATCAAAATTACAATAACAATGACGTAATAAAGTATAAGAGGAATTAACATCACTAACATCATCCGGATTCATATGGGAAACAATATTTATTGGGAAATTAAAACTCTTATTAAAATCAGTAAATTATTTCACATTATATAAACAATAGTGCATTAGAAAGCTTTTACGCGCGGATTTAGAGATATTCAATTTATTTATATCTTTTATATTTTTGGGAAGGGAATTATACAAAATTATTCCTGGATGATATGGGCCTTTTCGACAAAGAGTGACTGGCACGCCAGGACGATGAATACTAGCCCTTTTACGAGTGTTGTGTTCGTGAACTAGACTGTTTCTTCTAAAGCAGGGGTGAGATTTTAATAATTCTGTCGTAACAAACACGACTACTTCATAAATGTTAATGAAACGAAGAGGGAAAATATTTAATTCTCTAAATAAAGGTTTACATGAACTTCAGGGATGGGATTTTCATAGAATCCGAACTGTTCCCTTTTGGATTCTCAAAGTCTGAATACTCTGACCGGATTGACTCCAGAAGATAATGCCGTATAGTGAATGAGGATGAACATTTGCAAAATACACACAGTGAGATACATGATCATTTACAATGTTGACTAAAATTCGTAATATTTTCACTGAAAATCGAAGTTAATCTAACCTCTCTTAGCAACAAAACATCTTCTTACCTTCACTGAGACGAATGACCAAACATGCTGATTCAATACCCTCTCTTATTACAATATTTCCACCATAAATTTCACATAACTTCTCTATTCTGGCTTACGACATATCTTGACTATTGTGCCAAAATTAAAATCGGTGCGAAACAGCACTCCGAAGCCTTATTATTGGATTATAACCCGAAGAGTCGCGCAATGGTGCATTTACCCTAAATCATTGCATACGGAATGATCTTGTCTCGTGCGGAAACATCTCCCGCTGCTTCCGGTAAAGTGTACATTTACTTCGTTGACATCGCCATACATTTAAATGTTCGCGGACATTTTACGGTATTGTTATTCGCTCAAATTCAATAAATGTTACGTTTACATATTTGTCTTTTCTTGGGCTTTAAAGCAGAGCTAAAAATACATAGTTCCATTTTAAAAAATCAATAAAAGAGTCAATGTCTCAGTATATGAAAAAGTTACAAATCATCAACAACAGGTAGCTAAAGTAAGCGATGTTTCAATTTGTTAAATGTTAATAGTAGTGTAAATTATACACCGGGAACAAAAAAATCGCATTATTAACTGTAGCGACGCAAAATGGTCTTCCCAGGAAAGAGCAACTAAAATTTCAATCCATCCCGTCCTCACAACTAACAAAAAGTGAATAATCTTCCACTGTGACCAGGAAGCTGTAGAATATTTTCGGATGAATGTTTTCTCAGTGTAAGTGCAAATGTTCATTCACTGGACAGGTCACATGTCTACGCGGCAAAGATAATAGAGGAGCGTCCTGGAGGTTTTCGTTGTGCTTTCTTGTCACATGAACGCTCCTCTTCTACACCAACTTCCAATGCGAATTCCTGCCGTGTCCTTGAGCCACGAGGGAGAGCGGACGGCCACACGCCCATTTTTCTACCCTTCCCCCGCTCCTGCTTCCGCCCACGCATTCTGTTGTGAGCACATGCGTCGTCAAAACACCGGTGAGGGGAATATTTAAGTAATGCAAACACGTTGTCGCCATCGTACGCAAACAAAGGGAACAGCGTCTATTATTTTAAGAAAAAGCTAGACCGCCCCCGGCGGCAGCCACCCGGCTCCGCGTCCGAGATCGGCTTCGCGTCGCCTCCCCTCCGCCCCCCGCCACACTCAACCCATCACTCCCACGACCGCTTCCGCAGTCTGGCAAAATAGCGGGACGATGCGCTGAAACAGAGTGGAGACGTCACAGTGAGTGGTGAAGGGGTGAAGGGGTGAAGGGGGGAAGGGGGCGGGCGTGAGTTCGAGATGACGTTCAACGAAGCGGAGGGACAGGGACACGAATAGCATGAGAGACGCAGAAGACAAGAAGCAGATCAACAAAATATCTCGAATACCCCCAAATGATTAAGGGGACCTCCAAATGAAAGCCGTCAGCGGGCTATTAGATTTGGAAACCTTTCTCGTCCACGTTGGTCATATAAACTCCCCACCTGAGGTGTATCAAAAGTTTAAAAATGTCCGGAAAAATTCTGTGAAAGTTTAAGCACATAATCAAATGAGCAATATATTTCGACATATACAGAATTGTCTATTTAATAAGACTTGACCTACAAAAGTAACACACGAGAAAATAAATTCAGACTAAATTTGTTCACTTTGAAGGGAGATACAAGATGGGTCTACTAGGTTTCACATAGGTGACGCCACCTATCGGGGTAGCATTTCCATTTTTTTATATATAAAATTTTACTTATGACGATGTTCAATGGAATGTGGATAAGTCGTGGAGGACCCATAGAACCTACTCGTTCACAGGATCTTACACTCTCTAAAAATTGATTTAAGAATCGGAAGTGGAGTAAAATTTCACTCAACCTGTAGAGTGAAGTAAATTTCAATACTGAACTTTCAGTGGGAGACAGATTTAACAATAACATATACGCGTGCGTATTTTTTATTTTCTAATAGTTTTATTTTTGTGTTGTGTTTTTTTCTGGTTGATTTATAAGGTACAAAAGTTATTATTCGTTTCCATTAATGCTATAGATCTTTAAGTACCAAATCTGTTTCGTTTGCCGTACTTTTTTTGTTTTAATGGGTCTTCTTCCTGTTACTTTACTCTGTTACCAAAATTTGTAGATTTGCTGATGAATAAATATTTTTACTATTACTGTTATTATTAAATAAATATTATTACCGCTGTTATCTTAAGTACTCCATTTGTCTCAGTGATCGTAAATATTTGAAAAGGAAACGCAATGGAAAAATGTGCTATTGCTTGAAATGTCGTATGATTTACCTCAAACAATCTACAGAATTTATTGGGACAGAAAGAGGCGTAAGTAACATCTCTCTAGTCATTGGAATCCATTGAGTCGAAATCTCCCAACTGTGCTTTCCTACTCGCGGAGGATCTGAGGCGCCTGGCTGCACCCCGATTGCATGAACGCGCAACCTCCACCGCCTCCCCCCCCCCGTTCCCACCATAAGCGATGCAGACGTGCCCTCCCTCTCCCCCACCTTTCGTGATGGACTCACATAGCCGATCCGAACTTGCCATTCAAAACTTCCGCCATGAAACGTCTGGGTAGCGACGGAAGGGACGAGAAAACGCGCAGATCCCTCATGGAGGCGTTCGCTCCATCGCGTTCGACTCGAGCGCTCGTCTCACCGTGGCAGAGAGTGGCATCAACCGTAAGG
>NNCF01129598.1:1550641-1604789 GCA_002313205.1 Laupala kohalensis
ATATATATATATATATATATACACACCATAGGTTCTCGTTGAGAGAACTTTTGATCATGGATATGACATAAAAATATGACCGTGTGATACCGACCTAAGGTGGCGTGAGGACGTCACAATGCAGATGCTATTCATCCCGTTGTGTCTTCAAGTAGAGATCAACCATCGAACTCAAGAGTCCTAATCGAATACACCCTACTGAGATCTAACAACATTTCAAAAGATCTGGAATGCGCCCCATTCATTTTTCCAATTATATTTCTTGACAACAGAAACACGGTAGAAAGCATGCAAATAGTATTCAAATAAATTTATGGTTAAAAACAATTGACCGAACACTGTCACAAAATATTCTAATGTTTCATTATGGCGAGAACCAGTAAAATTGTCACTTGAATGTATTTTAGCACGTCTCCAACATTTATTCTCGTGTTCATCTTCGTGCGGGAAAAAATCATACATAGTTAAAATATCTGTCGATGTATTTCCTAAATGGCGCGAATGAACGAAAATATGTTTGAACAATATGTGTGCAAACTTGAATATAAATTAGATCCACTTCTGGAGAGATGAAAATCTGGAGAGATCTACCTTCCATTTACAATTTTTTCCATTACTTGCATTATAGAAAAGTAAAAATTCTCGACCCCAACTCTGGTATAAAGCCAACCCCAATTGTATTACCACGTGGTGGGTATGACTGCGTACGACCACGTGGGGGGAAATTAATTTACTCTCCGGAAACTAGAAAGGGGCCATCCCATCAATTCCAATTAAGGGCCCAGAGGCAGTGGAGGACAATATAAAAAAAATTACATACTATAGTTTATGTTACTGTTGATAAAGGAATAGCGATGGTACAAATTTCCAAAATATCAATACCTTTGCAGTGTTTCGTATCTAGCTACACTCCTTACAAACTCCTTACGGCTAATAGAAAATGTCCTTCTGTGTTTGAAACAAATCGAGGCATTTCATTTTACAAAGGCTTTCTTTAAAATAAAAGTTCATGATTTATAAGAATAATCATCATGCGTGTTTTTCTCGAAAATGACTTAAAGTGTGTTCCTTTTTTAAGCTTCTTGTAAACTAATTAGAGTCCGGTGTTTTGCCGAACCGAATCACTTCTGACCTCACATTACTGGGAACACCGAATTCTACTGTTCCACAAGTATACAGCAGACAAAAATAAAAGCATATAAAAACCGAATATTAAAAGAGATTCAGTAAAACAATTGGAAAATTTTAAAGATTTACAGGATTGCTCATTCGCTGTGTACCTATATCTTCACCCTCACTCCCAACTTGAAGCGCCAATTTTCCCCAAGTCGCAGCCCGCTTTTACCCCTTGTCTATTGAAGAGTCCTCCGATTACAATTATACACGTGACAGAATCACTAAAAGACTTTCTTTCAAATAATTGTTCGTCAGAAATTTCGGTACGTAACGAATTCTCTGTCAGATGAGCAGCCAATTAAACCAATTAAACGATTTTTTCTTCAAAATCAGATCCGACGCGAAAAATAACAGAAGTCATTTCGGCGCGGCTCACCAGGTGAAATACTTAAAGAAAGTGTTGAGGACAAAAGAGGAATGGCCTGCGATTCCCAAGAGCTGCAACACCTTAATGATTCCTCACTGGCGAGTTCCAATTAATGTGTAGGAACGAGCAGAAAGAAACAAACACATCCTCTGTTGCTTCGTCACAGATCCACCTGTTGGAGTGATCAAAGGAGTTCACGTCTTGATTAAAAGAACAAGTTCTGCACAAGAAATCCATAGCAATCTCTATTTATTCACCTCTGCACCTCTTAATGTTACAAAGAAATTCCTCTCGTAAAAATATGTCGTCTTTATATCTGATTGCCAATTCACTTTTCCGTCTTTCTTCTTCCCTCGATTTGTTCCTCCTCCACCCCTCTCATCATATTTCGTGAGAAATACTACCTCTGTCCTTTGTTTCTCATCTGTTGTCGTACGCCTCTCCAGTTCTGTGTAAAATTGAACCTTCACAAACTTCCCAGAAAAACAAATTTATATTAACTCCGGTCGCGGAAGCCTACATATTAAACCTTTATTTGCGTTAGAATAGATTTGCAGTTTGTCTTCAATAATAATGTAAAAATAATAGCATGGTTGTATACTTGTAGAAAATATTTGTTGATCAATACATGAAAGACTGGTATCCTAAAAGCAAAATTTATATGAACTGTCCGAAATGAGATTCATTATAACCAAAATTCTGGCAATTGTTGTAAGTTGTATAATTTTCTACGGAATATATCATTTCTGAGACATTCTAATCAATTGAAGTATGAAATAAGCTATAATGATGAGCATTCTAGACATTGTGACTCAACTGAGATGGAATAGAAATAGAAAAGAGTCATGACTATCAATTCAATATAAACTGCACGTTAGAGTAAAATATTATTAGAACTATTTTTGCATTATAATGAATAGCTTTGGCAAACGTCTCGAGCGTGTGAAGATTTTTAACGAAACGATATTAAGAAATCGTAGTTTTTCCTTTGTTTTCGATATTAAGAAATCGTAGTTTTACGTGATAAATAATTTCTCTTCTAGAGAATTTCATACTTGAAAGTTCGCATGTTTTCTAATTTTCGCGTCGATAGCCTTCAAAATACATTCGAATGTAGCTTGTGTCATTCGGGTATATTTGATTTTTTGTAATTTTTTTTATTTGTAATAAAATCTATCAAATTTCTCACTCTCACTTCTCGATTCAAAGTATTCTCGAACCCATTCACTTTTTTCAAAACTTTCCATCATTAAATTAAAAGGGCTTGTCACAGGGGATTTCAAAAGGTATTCTCCTTCGCTGGGATCCATCTTTCATTCTGTCCCTCTCAAAACTTAATCCTGGAACGATTTCCAAAGACATGGTTTCCCTCCATTCTTGCGACTTCTTAGGAATTGTATTCGCGTAGTTTCTTATGAATTCGTAGGGGAAGGAGAGGTAAAATCGGGTAGGTGGGTCATTCCGGGTACCCTCCGTTATGAGCTGCTCGTTCTGTTACCAACCACCTAGTAAGTTAACTTGCATCTCAGCCTCTAGCCACCAGTTCTGCGTGAATCCTGCTCAATTGTACGTTTAGCGTGTTTTCAGTGAATATTTTCGTGAAAGACTTTTTCTTTACAGTATTCGCAATTGTATGGGGCGACACAGCAAGGAGTCCAACGTTGATAAATTTCGGTAAGTATCTCAATATTACATCCAGCTTTTGCACGTTATTTTCCCGTTTGATTTATTGCATTCACTCATCTGGTTTGGAAGTGTGGCCATATTGACTTCTTTATTTCTTGGGGGTCAAACCGGGTATCAACTGAGGGACAAAACCGATTAGTACCAAATATATCTTCATTCAAGATTTCTCAGCAGAACCTCAAGCCACTCGAGGATATTCCAGAATTGGAAACTTCCACAAAACGAGTAAAAACTGCCATTTTAACATCAATGCCATTCAAAAAGAAACTTGAGTGGGAGTCCTCAGGACTAGCTAAGCCTTCAATGAAGACGAAACTTTTTAACAAGGAGAAGGACCCAAAAGGAACACCTAAGCTAAAGAAAAACATAAAACTGCAAAGTTTGAAGGTGAAGAAAGAATGTTCTTGAGATTCGGATGAAGAAGCGGAGTGGTTGCGATCAGAAGATGAAGACGAGGAAGATGAATGATGCACCACCTATATGTTTTGCAATGGTTTATTTGTGAATCCAGTGTTCGGTGATAAATGAATCCAATGCTCTTTGTACAAGGAATGGGTATACGAAGATTTCAGTGAGCATGAACAACAAATTGACTATTTCTGCGATTTTGGCTCTATCACAGCTAAAATTACATTGAAAGAATAGTTATTTGCGTATTATGATGTTTCTTACATGTGATGTATAGTTTTGTTCTTATTCACAATTTTTGTACCTTTTCTTCACGATAATTGTATATCCGGTATTACCCCATCCTTTGCAAAGAAAATTGATTCCAAAATTTTTCTTTCTCTGTATTTTATGTTCATCATACCTATCTTTCCTCTTTCGTGAGTGTTATAAACTGAACTCCTTTATCCAAATAGAGTTTAGAAGTACGTTAGTTACTTCATAATGTGAAATCAGTTGCCCCAGACCGTCATAATCTTAATAACCGGTGTTGCCCCACTCCCTCCTACGACAAAAATTCTAATCCAATGTTACCACAGCCTAATGGACTCCAAACAAAACAACCATGAATTGACTGGAATACAGAATAGCTTATCATCACAAGAAGGAAAACGCGACGTTTTTTATTTACGATGTCTTTTTCATCATACAAACATAAATGTCAGAAACTGATCAGTCAAATTCATTTGTTTGCAGTTCGGAGCGAGAAAGTAGCATTTGTCCAATGTGTTCATTCGCAAGATACAAATATACAATTAATAAAACTACAAAAATACTGACATCTTTCTCACCAGGGATGCATCCACGATCAGTATACCTTCCTTCCAAAATAATTGTGGCAAGATCTCAAAGCTACTTACAAGTTTGTCTTACTTCTGCCTAATTGTCGCCTAAACTGCAGTCTCTCTCCAAATATAATATTTCATATCGTAAATCTTATTCCTTCAACATGCTCTATATTTAAAATCAGAAGGGATTACATTAATTGTAATTTTTATAAGTCATTTGAAGCTACCACCAAGAAACTTTACTAAAATGTATCAATTTAAAAAATAAGAACTTGAGACGATTACTTGTAATACAACAGCACTTCACCATAAGTGATAGCAGTGACTAGAACCACATCCCATATATTAACTTTGAATCAATTTCAAGTGATTTTTCATGTATATTGACAAGTTCTAAGAAACGTTTCTAATCAACAAAATATTGTAAAATTACATTTCAAATTTATTAATTTAACTATATAAAAACACTAACCCTAATAAAAATATTTAATGACAAACCAACATAGTTAAGCCAACCACAATTACAACAAAATAAAAAACCCAAACAATACGAAAAGAAGTATGTTTGCTTCGACGAATGGAAAGTACAATACAATTTCAATCATCCGAATAAGATTTAATCGCAAAATATATATTTTTTAAATTACATTTGCTCTACTTCAGTGAATACGAGATTGGTCTGTGGCAGACGTCAAGCGGATGGACAGGAAAACACAAAAACTCCTCACCATGCATAAGATGATGCATCCTCGAGCGGATGTGGATTGATTCTAAAAGCCACAATTCTCTGGGGGCAGCCAATAAATACCGATAGGACAATCAATGCAAATATACAATGCAATGCACTGTTCTGAGGGAGGAGATTAAGGAGTTTCTTCTCCTTGATGTTCCTTTTCCCAACGACATGAATGTTGTGAGCAAAGGGGCAGAAAAACTCCTCAAATATAAAAACCTGGATATTGAATGCCAAAGAATGTTGGGAATGAAAACAATAGTCTGCCCTATTACTATCATCGGAACCACATCAACATTGAGCAAATATATAGAAGTCAACCTACAGCAAATTCATGGAAAGACCTATCTATCTGAGGCCCAAAGAATAGCCATTCTAGGGACGGCTCATGTAATTCGGAAAGTGTTTACCCGAAAATTTCTCAAGGAGACGCAGCCTAAGGGAATTGGTACTTCCTTGAATACTACTACTACTACTAATAATAATAATATTAATAATAATAATAAATATAATAATAATAATAATAATAACAGTACAAATACTACACAATGCTGGTGCTAGATAAAACCCACTCAATAACGTACTGGGACCTTTCCATTATTACAGACAAAAAAAGTGACAGGCAATAGACCAAATTTAAGTTATATTGACCGGGGTCGCACCTTCCTCACCGACATCATTGTACTAAATACTCACAATATAGCAACAAAATACAATAATGTTTGGATCTTTCCTATTATTATCTTGGCAAGCGGCGTGGTACCTAACAACGAATAATTTATTTCGGTGTCTCAAGGTGGAAGATGGGTGTCTACAAAAGCAGTCATCCTATAAAAATGTCAACATTTTTAACTTTAGGGAACACTTTCCTCAATAGTAAAGATCTAAATAAAAGTAGAGAATTATAGACATATTACTTGCCACCGTATTTTGTATAAAGTACTAACAAAATGTATTGCCAATAGAATATACTTGTATTTGGAACAAGACTAAATTATTACTGAAGAACAGAAGGGATGCTGCAGAAATCACATGGGTTGCAAATAACAGATGATAATGGACAATATCGCTACAAGGCAAGCTAGTAAGAGCCAAAGGAACATCTCCATGGCTAACATTACACTATCAGAAGGCACTTGACAGCGCTCCACATTTCTGGTCAATTGAAATCCTTAAAATTTATAAGATCAACCCACTCATCATATCGTGGTTAGACTCTTGCACGTCTAAATAGCGAATAACTTTGCACCTATGTATAAAGCGCGCAATATAACTCCCGCTCTCGCCCGGCAGCTACTAGCCAGTCTGCAAACCATGGCTGGGTCTGCTAAAGGGATGGGATGGTCGCATTTCCCACGAAAACGGCGGTCCCTTAGGTGTACACTGCCCATCGTCGTATTTCGGTGGTCGGTGGGGAAATACGGAAGGTACGCTTTGAATGGCAAATGTTTTCAGAATAGAGTTTATTTTCATCCCCTTTCGTCCCCGCGCCCTCACTTTCCGCTCGGAATCCAGAGCGGGAGTTATGTTGTGCCGGTTATACAAAACGGAAGACACTACGTACTGGAGAATTTCCAATACAAAAGACATTTTCCAAGGAGACTCGCAATTTTGCCTCGCCATGAATCCTCTATTGAGACAGCTCAGTGAAACGCGTTATGGATTCAAATTAAATATGGTCGCTCTATATTATCTCTTCTGCATGAATGACATAAAGTTGTACGCATATGTTTCTTCCGTGTACCCTACACGTGGAGAAGATATGTGGTAACTTTCGTTCAGGTGAAAATGGTGAAGCGCCGGGAATGAAGCCCGGGACTCCTGCATTGATCGATCTTTGATTTACACTAAATTTGCAACAAAAAGGGATAAAATAAGTTTTTGTAGACCCACTTATTGCCAAGATATAGCTATTCAAAATTTTGAAAATTTTCCAAAAGAAGCAAATTTAGAGGTTTTCGCCGGTTTTGACAATGAAGAACCTATTTTTCGGCGTTAATAACTATACTTTATTAAGCAGACTAAATTTGTAATAAATTAATTCCAAGTTGGTCTCTAAAGACTCAATATTATTCAAGATGCAGCTGTTCAAAATTGACGAGGTATACGTTGATCAAATTTTAGAAGGAGGGGTTGTAAAATGAAAAACATACATTATATACATAGTTAGTAATACATTCATTATATTTACCATAAAAACATAATAATATGGAAAGGTTTTTTGTAATATGTAAACACGTAAAGTATTCCTAGTATTAAAGAAAAATGATTTTAATAATAGCAAAAATACTTAATCGCAGTAATATAACTTTCTAAGCTGGAAACATTATTCGACAGAGAAAAATGTTTTATTAATAGCTAAAACAATCAATTAGGGAAAAATGGTCGCATTATCAGCAGAAACCATTAACTTTTATTAACAGTGAACATTACATTAAAATTAATTTAAAAATTAAAAAGTATTTTAGGGTAATCTTCATTTTTAGGATTCTTTAAATCTCTTAGATGGACCAAGTTGTTCCTCGGAGTCGCTGTTGCTTTTGGGGCAGGCGCCCTTCTCATTAATCACCCCTTCGTTTGAGGACTTTTCTTTCTCAGATAAGTCAAATTCGTCAGATAGAGGGTTATCAATGTATGTGGAGTGTATGTTATCACACAACAAGTCTGGCTCGCTTTCGCACGACTGGCCGCTGCAATGCGAGCAAACAATTGAGCATTTCAGTTCAGTTTTTGTGCACCCCTTTTTACAATTGCTGAAAATCATCTTCAACAGGTGTTTAGGAACTGGTTCTTTCACCATAAGTTGTGGAATAAAGTCATGACGCATCCAGCCTCGATCGAGGGATTCTTCTCCACACCCAACCACGTCTGCATGGGAAACTAACCAAACATTTTTTTCAAAACAAAAAAACAAAGTTATGAAACAGAATAACAGTGATGATGTGGCATAAACAGTTCAGTAGAATAAAGTTGTGATGTGCAGTAGAATAAAAATTAATAAATGAAAAAGAATTTACACGGTTAAGAGTCCGCAGAGTGGGATCGTGCAGCATTCTGAGTAGGTTGAAATTAGTTTTTGATGCTGCCGCCCTCCCCAACAACTGGAACCGTAGATTGTTGGGTTCTTTTTTTGGTTTTACAGATGCCTCCGTACTGCAAATCAAGGAAGCTCTCTCCTGTCACGGCGACCCGTTCAGGTGTGGCAGATCTGTAGAGGAAATCAGCAGCGTTCTCTTCAAGATATAGTTGGTTTTTCACTGTTGAAATAAATTTTATCTTCCCTTGACCAAAAAGTGCTGATGTAGTGTGACAACCACTGTAGACGTGAAGAAAAAGTTCAAGTCCAGGTTATGCTCCAAACATGAAGGAAATGTTGAACACATATCTGCGCTTTAACCTCTGCCACATTTTTTCAAAGTATATGTTCTGCTTTGGTGTTTGTCTGTTAGTGACGTGGTTCACTGCTTCTGACGCAACTCGTGTCAAACCACAAAGAAGGACCAATGAATCTATGTCCTTGCCATCAATCTGCACATTATAGGCAGAGGCCATTGAAATGGACGTGGTTACAATCAACCTGTCAGCATCTTCATCTGCCTGTAGCACTAGCATTTTTCCTCTCTCCAAGTGCACCTTTAGCATGTCAATGAATCGAATTTTGTTTCTCTCATTTGATAAGAACTTATCTTGAGTAACCGGAGCAATGGATGGTTCATCAAAAATGATATCAGGAGATGATATTGCCCTAGATCGACGAACACGTTCAGAGCTATTTGTATTTTTTTGATAGTATCTGATGGATAGCCATCAAAAACTACGGTTACATTTGAGCCGTAGCGATTCTTCAAATATTGGGTATATTTGGCGGCTGTCGACCCAAAAGAAGCACTCCGAGGCCACACTATATAATGAAGATATGCACCGCCTACAACCATGTATGTAGTCTTCCTCTTATTCTCATCGAGGCTCCATGGAGTGAAGGCTGCTGTAGAAGGAAGACTTTGTGCCCAAGGTGGAACAGTGTGTGTGAGGGGGTTCACAGTCACTTTTATCTCACCAATCGAAACAGAGCAGACAGCAGCGGAAGACCTTCACCTTAATGCTATGTGTGAATTTCATCTGCTCGAAGTTGTTATCAGTCAACTTAGACAATTTTTTTTCCAATGTGCAGAGCGTTGTGGCAGTTAACAGCAACACTCCCAACAAACCTACTAATTAATTACATAATAAAATTTGCCTTTGGAAGTGGACGGTGATGAGAAAACCAGTTAAGAAGTTTTGGCATAGTTTATAACCCAGCATACGTGTATGCCTCGTTATCTTTGAACAGCTGCATCTAAGACAGTATTTGGTCTTACATTTTTGCAAATTTAGTCTACTTTAAAAACGTATAGAACTTTTATGACAATAAATATGTTTTTCATCATCAAAATCGGCGAAAACCTCTAAAATTTGCTTATTTTGGATTTTTTTAAAAGAAACTTTCAACTCCTACATCTCGGTAAGTATTGGATCTACAAAAACCAATGTTATCTTTTTTTGTTGCAAATTTAGTGTACTTAAAAAAAGTACACATTCATTTTACCGTAAAATTGGTCCCTTAAGGACAAGATTGGCGTAATCAGGAATAAAATCTAAAACTTTTGCGGTTTTTCAAAATGATCCGGAGGTCTGTAGAGGTCGAAAACTTGGATATATCATTATCCATCCATCACATACAACATATCAAAAAGTCATAACTACCTTATTTGATGCAAGGTAACCCCCCTTTTTTACGACGATTTTACTGGACTAGAAAGTTCATTGACAAAACACCATATTCCTCACCGATATTGCTGTGCTTCAGTATGGCCGGCAATACACGGTCATATTTCTATGCCATATATTTGATCAAAGATACATGATCAAATATATGACCGTGTAATGCACAAGCTTTGATCATAGTTCAACTATGATCATATATCTATGAGAGAGAACCTTTGATCATAGATATGACCCAGAAATATGACCGTGTAATACCGGTCTAAGCATAAGTTACAGAAGACAATAGCTGAGAAAATTTCAAAATAACCCCTCTCTCTCAGGAAGTTCAACGAATTTGGAAGATGAAATACCAAATAAAACCTCATTGTAAAACACTAAAAAAGTATTCTCCTCTAGGGGAGAGATGAGAACATGTGGACAACTTTAACTTTTTACGTTTGAAATATTTTGAATGAAAATAATGTTCTTAATTTTGACATTAATTGCTAGATAATTGATTGTAAACTGCCGAACAAAGTTTTCCAACAAGGTTTTGTTAGTTTCCAAGCTTAAAGTACGTGAGTTTTTAATTAAATGAATATACATACTTGTCCATATATTCCCCATAAACGTGTACACATACCCCCCTTCGGTAGATTGAAGAAGATACTTCCCTCCATAATTGATTTTAGGTTAGAATATTTGACATCTATTCATTAAATAGCTTGAGTATTGCTGCTTTGAAGCAAATACCTTAGGTTGTAAATAATCAAAATAAACTTCATAAGTTACAGTGGACAACAATTTTTTTTTTAATCCATGGAAACACAAGGATAATTTTACCTCAGAAAACATGAGTGTGACCTACACCGAAATTTGCGAGTGGAGACACTACATTAGAACTGCTCTATGAACCATGTTTGAACAAAAAATATTGTTTAATAAGTTAAATTTTTATAACCATTGACATTCCTCTAACCTGCAATATAATATCCATATCAACATAAAATATTCTCACACACAGTAAAAGAAAAATGGATGCATCAACTTGCTAGTCAATTATTTATTATAATTAACTCCAGAAGACCAGTACAATGGTTCACAAATACCTTGGTCAAACTCCCGCAACAGTGGTCTTGAACGTTCGCGTCCTTTCTTGTTGTTTCATAATAATGTTCAAGAAGGAATAAATTAGAATAAAATAGAGCCCCGACCTGAATCATGCACAGCAAACTAAAACTCTAGCCAAGGCAATGAGTCGTCAGTGACCAAGATCAATGAAACACATTGCTTTCTAGAACGGTCAACAGTAGAACAGGATTGTGTAAGAGCTTACCATTGATAGCTAGTGAAGCAGATATCTGTCACTCCTTGGTTCGCGCGAATGCGATGAGTCCTGCGGCTTTTCGATGTATTACTTTTTTATACCCAATGTGACCTCTCATCCCTTATCTCAAGCTTGCGCCTGCTTTTTTAATGGTCTCAATAGATCTCAGAACAACATGGTTTATCGATTTATTCGATCGTTTTGAACTTATGAATTTAAAATATTTAGCATGTTGAAATGTCTGTGATGTTTTTAAATTAATACAACATTCTTTTAATATTTATGCTACTTTTTGAAGGAATTTTTATTCTGTAATTATTAAATATTTTAACCCCCATCAATCTAAATATTTCGAACTCCCAAATAATTTTCAAAAAAGCAGTTTGCGTCAAGACTCCCCCCCCATAGGGGCATCCTTGCCCCAATTGAAAGATAATTCATCGAATAATTTCATTTGGAGCTGTAGTGTCCAAGGAAAGTAATTTCCAATAGTAAAACTACATTGCAATCCATTCTCGGGTAAGAAATCCACACCAATAAAAAATAAAAAAAGGTCTATTTAGGAATTCTTGAGAGACATGGTGAAAATAAAATTCAATCACTTTCAAAATTTCACTCCCCAAAAAAACCTACAAGTAAATGTTCCGATAAAATTTGTAAAATATTGTCGAACGTACATTCAACATAGTTTGAAAGCAAAAGTCGCAAGTGTATCGTATTGTTTTTCGTACACCTATGTTCAATGTCACCCTAAAAACGCCTATAATTTAGTTTCTTTACTTATTGGATAAGGATGAAGCCACGAGAACATAGGAAATTGATATATTTATCATATGGAATTCGGAAAATAATATCGGATCAAATATTTTGTTCGGGATGTTTTCTAATTTGGGTTCCTAATTTTTACTTTATCGATAAAACAATATTTTAATTTACTGACTTACAACGGTTGTCAAAGGTTGAAAGCAAATACTCATCGTATTATAAATAATATTTTAAATTAATAAGTCAGATTGATATATTTTAGTACAATCTACAGAAATTTCGGGAGGGGGGATGATACCAATCACCCCCTCCCTCCTTCTGGATACGCCATTTGGTGTAAATGCTACTCATCGAACTACTTTTTTGTGAATTTTAAAAGATTTGAAATTAGTTGTCCACTCTTTAAAATATCGTTTCCGTCGCAAACATGAAATTTGAATACTTGTTTAACTAAAACATCTTACAATTAAAAAATCGTCCTCCGTATTCCACAGTCTATTTCTGAGTCGTTATGATACGGATATTTTTCTGTTCTCTTAAGTACACAGAACGACAAATTACAACAAAACGAAAAGAAGAACTGAAATTTATTGCGAAAAGTATCGATATTTTACTTACCTCTCCGAAAAGAAAGTTAAGATATAAATTAAGAGCGTATATACGTATCAACATTTACACGGAACCATTCCACGGTTTTTGTCAATAGGTCACAAGTCGAATATTGAGAAACATTACCGCAAGCAACTTTTCTAAAGATATTTCCTCAAAGAGCATTATTTTCGAAATATTCTTTCTGAATGACAGTTACAAGTAAAACTCCTTGTAGTAGGAGGTGTAGGTAGGTTGTAGTTGGTGAATACGGATGTACCAGTTACTCTGAATGCTCTCTGTTAGCGTTTACACACACGAACTCGATGTCGATTGACTGCAGCTCCAAGTTTCTCCTGTGGTTGACTTTCGAAATGCGTTCAGTGTATCAGTGTGCCCACACTACATACTGTCCAACGCTGCCCAAGTTGCCACCTTGCAGTGACTGCGTAGAACTAGAAGACGGAAAGTTTTTTTCAGTTTGTACACATTGAACTATCGAAGAAACTGGCGTTGCTGTTAGTTTCAATGACCAGTCCATGACATCGGCAAATGA
The DNA here is from genome assembly GCA_002313205.1 of Laupala kohalensis. NCBI lineage: Eukaryota > Metazoa > Arthropoda > Insecta > Orthoptera > Trigonidiidae > Laupala > Laupala kohalensis. The sequence goes on from NNCF01129598.1 coordinate 1,563,818, forward strand.
TTTGCGAGTGCTATATCGTTGCAGTGCTGGAGTGCAAGGACGATAGTAAGTTGTGATTCAAGTCGATGCAGTAATTAATTTAACTTCGAAAGTTTCGCTTATTCATAAATGTTTTTCTTTGTCACTTCAAGCGGAGGGAAATGATCGATGCATTTGCTAAATAACTAACCCTTGTCAGATGTCCACGTCTACCACAACTTGTGTTGTGTTTTTTCAACATTGAGAATTATTGCATTTCTGGATCTCTTAAAGGACAATTTACGAAGTCAGTCAACAAAATGATTAGTAACGTTGTTAAATTTTTCTCCTACTGGTATTTGCAATATGAACTTGTAACGTGTTTGTACGTTTTCGAACCCTGGGAAAGGAGACTTCTGAGTATCCTTTTGAATTAATGTCATTAAAGTGATGAAGTTTACACCAGCTGTGGAGTCGTTGGCACTCATTAGTTTTTAAGAATTCTATTTTATTGGACATGAATTGTCTCATCAGCTCTCTGTTGCATAACTTTTTTAACAACTTTTTCTTTTAGGGTAAATTACATTTTTTTTTCAATTTTCTCTTTCATGCAATTTGGTTGAGAATGGTATGGTATTTTTTTAATTTTGGAAAGAGATGCATACTGTTCAAAATTCTACATCAGAATTCCACTTTTTAAACTTGTATTCTGCATATTCCTGTGTACCTGATCCAATTTTTCTGAAACTCTATTGCTTTGACACTTAATATTTTCCATAATCAATATTTCAGATGGTATTATATTTTTTATTGTTGCCCTGGTTTCCTATTCCACATATGTTTACCTACCTCATTATGTGATTTCACTACTGAATCACTTGAACCTATATGACTCGGAAACTGGAGATTTTCAACAACAAATTGCTCACGTGCAAGGAAGCTCCCCGAAAGCATATTAACATCACCAAATAATCTCATCATGAAGTAGTTAGTGGTTACAAAGATAATTCAGTAGTTATGTTACATGATTTTGTAAAATATTTGTAAAGGAATTTGTGGTGTATAAATGTATATATTTTTATAGTTCCTACATATCTTGTTAGTCCTGTTGATTCCTGTCCTAGTATTTCCTTAGAATTTTTCTGAGATTCTTAAGAGAAATTATTGTTAATGTTCTGTTTTGGAAGAGAATCAGCTATTTTTGTGAGGGTATATCTGTGTATTTACGTAACAGTTCAATAAAATGGTGATTTCAATGCTTGAATGAAATGTTTATGATTTCTCCTCTTACCATTTATTTTGAAATGGTCTTTGTTTTCTGGTGAAGTTGACTGATGGCTCAAATTGATCAGAAAGACTTCTTTCATTAGGCTTTAGTTCCTGACATGAAAGCTTTTAATGTTTTAATTACATAAGTAGTACTTCCTCAAGTCTGTTATATACTATAGCTTATATTCTTAGGTTGATTTGAATCTGTTGAAGGAAACTTAAATTCCACATTTTCTTCTACAGGCAAATTGTTTCACATTGATTTAATATTGTAATATGAAAAATAATGGAAATGCTTAACACTAGTTATTTTATTTTTAGGCCTCCTTTATTTAAAACGATCCCATGAAAACTTATGCACATTGCTGATGCAAATTCATCATCATGAACTGTCTGTAACATGCATGCTACAGTGGTATTTTGTATAAATATTCTTAATCAAAATCTACTTCTCGTGTGTGATATTCAATATTTTTATGGAATATCACAGCAAAGTTTTCATAATACTTTCATTAATTATGTCTTCACTTAACTTCACCCTCACTCACAAGAGCTTAACCATGTTTGGCTGAAGATGGGAGTAATGTCTCCAGAAAACATGTTTCTGAGCGTGAGGTAAATTGAGAGAAGTTGCATGGTAAAAAACAAGGTTAAGGTAAGTTATAAAATTCCAATATTTGCTTCTAAATTAAACCAAATCCTCATTTACCAAATGTACTGGTATACAAAACACTGTATAATATAATGATGAGAAATATTTAAATTGCCACACTCCATAAGTACATTTATAAATATGGCACTTGACGAAATATTTTGAGCTAGCAAATTTAGTGTTAATGTTCACTTTATTTTTTAAAAATCTTAACCTCTTTTAAAAGAAGTATTGTGATTTGACAATTTCAGCCAATATAACACATCACAGCATAATTTTGAATACATATTTCTGTGCAATATTCTTAAGGAATCTTATGTAGTTCCATGGACTTGATAACTCTTTTAAGAACTTCAAGAGACACCATGCTTCATGAATACTTATTCACCTTCCATAACATGGTTTGGGAACCTCTTGCCCCATAAGAAGAGTTTGAAAGACTCAATTGAGTGATATTGAAAAACAGCAGCAAATTTCAACCTGCATTCCCGAGCTTGCTGGCCCTAGCCGATGAAGCTATAAGACAACGAAAGATAGATTCTTTTGGGTTGCAGCCATTATATCAATTAAAAGTTGGAGTTTGATATTACTTCTTTAGTTGTAACTATTCAATTTGTTAATAATATCCAAACATTTCTGAGGGTGGAGGTGGTGCAAAGACCCCGCTGTTAATCAAACACTGCCCTGTTCCCAGACAGTCCCGGATGAAATTTCCTTTCCCAAGTAGCAATAGCTTGATTTTGTTCGATATACTACTGAACATGACAGAATTCAATTTTGAAGTTGAAATTGATTGTCCATTTTGATCATTTTAAAACAGATCTCCTGTCATTACGGGAAGTGGGATCTTCCCCCTAAAACAACTGTGCTCCTAATCATCAGATCCTAAATAAGTCTTGACAAATTATTAAGAAACAAGTCTTGACAAATATCTAAGAATTTCCCTTAGTATGCCAAAAAGAAGTTGCAGGAATTCTGAGATGCCAGGTGTTCAATATGATTCAAATCATAGATATGCCAGAAATTTCTTTTATCAGGATATAGCTAGACTAATTAATTAATTTACATGATACAAATCAAATCTCATAATTATGTATGCTCTTCACTCCAAGAGTACTTTATTTTGTCAGAATCAATATAATTTTTTTATTTTTAATGCTATGTTCACTAAGTTATTAAGAATTGATGTATTTGTGTACTCTCAATATTCCAACAATTTTGCTAATCCAGCATATCAGAGGAAGGAATAGATTGAGTTCTCAAAGCCAATGCTATCTTGAGAGAAAAGTAAATTCATTTTACTGAAGTCTTAATTGCTAGTATGCCATTTGTAATCTTGATTTAAGCAGTAAGCCATCATAGTTGTGTTTTATCTTGATCAGTACACTTCCAGAAATAAGTATTTCAACCCAAAAAATATTAATACATAAGAATAATGTGATATGCAATGGTCAATATGATTGCGCCAATGATGTTATTTGGATTGAGAAATATGCTGCTGAGAGGAATTTATGTGATAAAAAGTTTTCAACAGATGTAATATTATCGTAGATTTATCTATTGAAAATTATAAAAATTTCGTATATAATTTTGTGTTCATCAATTCTTATGGTTATTAAAATCAAATTGTACTTTAGATAAATTTATGATAATCTCATTTTGGATCATTCATAATAAATTCTTACTTCTGACAACAACAATTGTGAAATTTTTTAAAAAAAACAAGAGGTCGGTGGCACATTTCATAAAGTAGGAAAGCTAAGAGGTGATAGGATAGTTATATGAGAGCTTATTATTTCATGATTGTAAACAGTAGGATGACCACCATTCCAATAAATCAGGGGAGTTCTGAAAATCCATTGTTATGTCCTCTATCATGATAGGTATATCATGTGTTTTTCTTTTCATCTTGCCGTCATATAAAATATATCTTACTCTGAATTTTCAGTAACTCAAATTTTTCAACAATGTACCGTCTGGTGAAAATGGCTGCATTTACTTTTCATTTCAATTTTGAATGTAGTTCCACCAAATTCATACTGTACCCTACTTACTGCCTGGTAATCATTGCCCTCTGGGTTCTTAGTATTCTGTCTGATCTAATGTCTGGAGAGAGAAATCACAAGTTCAAATTAAGATGTAAAAATATTATTGTAGCCTTTGTTCGCAAAGTTTCTTCACTATGACGCTATGTAATATTTGGAAAAATGGTTTTAATTTGAGAAAAATTTTATTATTTAATAATTGCAAAGGAATTTTCACTGAATGAATTCAATCATGATCTCTCTCCCCACTTTCCCAAAATTTGTTGGTAAAATGGTGGTCACCCTAGTAAACAGCCAACAAAATGTAAAAAATTATTACTATTCACCACTTCATTCTATATTTTCTCATGATGCAAGTTTTTATACACAAAATACTTTTCTTCATAAATCATTCCATTTAGAAACAAATACTCTTTCTCTTCAAAAGCAGAGATATAAGAAACGCTTCCACTAGCATACAATATTTAAATCACAGTATTTTGTACAGAATCATTCAGTGTAAATTTTATCATGTCCTTAACTTACAAATTATGAGGATACATTGACTTTCTCAGACATTTTTCAACTCCAGTATTTCCTCTTGGTAAACAACATAAATTGGCATGCAGTGTAAAATTACTTAAGCAAACTTACAACAGAAATGCTGCAATAAAATATTGTTACAGATTTATCAGACACAGTCTCTACTTCCAATTTACAATGTCAGCATTTCAAAATTAATAAGTTACTTCTTGTGTGTATTAGTAACTGCTACAAAACCAACAATGGTTACTAACTTTTTTTTAATAAATACCATCGCCTCAACAATTTCATGTGTAAAGTCTTAAAAATGAAATTCTATGATTCATTTCCCAGTTTAAACACATTTAATGTGCTTAAAATTTTGTTTCCTTCTAATGTAAATATTCATCAGCTTATTCAGTCATTGATTATTTTTTAGTAGAACTATAAGGTGTAGTCATAGTACTTGAAGATGACCATAATAAATTAATATTAAACTTATTTTGAGATGCTTAAGTAATAATTTGAGTAAAACTATCCCACAACAGGCCCCAAAGGTGCCTTTTGCGGAGTGTCTGCAATTACTTGAACTTGGCACTAGGAGGAGATGTGGTCAGCACCTTGTTCCGACCGGTTTGACCCCAGGTACTCAGTTCACAGGGTGAGTGCGAGTCAGTCTGGATGTTGCGAAATGATGAAAAATCCCCACCACCCCGGCCATCCAGCCAGTAACTTACCACTCTACCCACTAAGCCTCACTGCCTAAGTAATAATTACATCTTTCAAAACAAATTTTCTATTTTTCATTACAGCCAGGATGGTAAATAATTTTTTAAAATAGTTTTCTTCTCCAGTTTTCACGTGTTTCTTCCATTTACAATTCAAACTGCATTCTTTATAATAATATCTGTTTGTGTATCTCTTTTCTAAATATTCCTAATTCTACTAAATTTCCATTATTAATTTTGAAATCCAAAAAAAAGATACTATTTCCAAAGTGAGTTTTAGTTTTTTGATCTTGCAATTGAATAACTTATGAGCATCTTCAAAATGATTTTTTCCGTACTGCCCTAAAACTGTCGTCCATATTTGTATAGAAATTGACTGGTTTCCCCACACAAATTTACATCTAACTAACTATGAAATAGTTTTCAGATGGGTTTTTTTATGGTTTCGTAAATATCTTCTCTGTTTGAAGGATAATCCACATATTTCGCAAACAAATGGCTTGTCATCTGAATGTGTTATTTTATGACGCAACATTTCAGCCTTTACTCTAAAATTTTTGCCACAAATTTCACACACATGAGGTTTCTCTCCAGTATGTACTGTGGTATGATTGAGTAACTCCTGTCTTCTCCTGAAACTCTTTGTACAATGGGAACAAGGAAATGGGAAATGGTTTGTATGAGTTTTACTGTGAGTAAATAGAGACGCTTTTGATTTAAATGTCTTTCCACAGCAGTGACATATGTAAGGTCGTTCTCCTGTATGAATACGTCTATGATCATCTCTAGTTGCTTTGGAGGCAAAGAAACGACCACATATATCACAACCAAAACTTTTTATTCTGTCATGAACATCTCTTAAATGACGTCTGAGACCTCCCCCATCTCGGAATTGCTTACCACACACATCACAAGTGTATGGTTTCTCACCAGTATGTATACGATAATGTCTTTGATAGCTGTCTTTAGAACAGAAATTCTTTTTGCACTTGTCACAGCGAACACTTTTCTCCAGTTTAGAAACTTTGATATGTTCAAATTTTTGCAAAGTGGAGCCAGATTTGTCTTTTAACTCAACTACTTTAAACTCATGACTTTGGAGGTGTTGAAGTAACTCTTGCTTTCCTGAGAATGAGCTACTGCACACATCGCAAGTCATATCAATCTCTTTGGACTTCTTCACCACAGTCTGTCCTGAGCAGTAACTATGATCATCTTTAAGAACAGGTACATTCTTGTCATTTTGACCTTTCTTAAAATTGGATGGAAGTTTAAGATTAGTATGTGAATTGTCATTTGAGTTTACTTTTCGGGTACAGAAAAGTTTTCCACAATTTTCACAATACTGGACAAATACTGAATGTTTCCTGGAGAGATGAACGTTCAGTTCCTTTCTAGATCCAAATGCCACTTCACAATGAGCACAATGAAACATCGTTTTATTTCCTGTTGCAAATATAACTTTGTTTTCCCACTCTGTATATTCAACCCATTCAGGACTGTGACACTGTTGAGCTTCCTTGGAATTATTGGGTGCCATTAACCTGAAATCAAAATAATGCAAAATATTGACAACTCTGAAAGGAAATAAGTTTATCTCCTTCATGAGTGAAGGAAATGCATAAAGTGCAATAAGATACTTAGTATTTATTTTACTTTGTGAATCTTGTAAAGTCCCTAGAAATAAAATGTTTCTTACACAAAAGTGTTCTCTGTAGGATCCCAAGTTTTTGTTTACTTAGCATAGTCAGAAAAAAAAATAGGACAACAACAATGGAAAAAATTGGTTTCAAGTTTTAAAATTGACAAAAGATTATTTGGGAGCATATCATTCAGTACATCTTAGTCTACAAAATAATATTTGTTCGATTGATCTAATCCTTCTGAGAGAAGTCAAACCAAAATATCTCTTAATAAGCAAAAGAGAAAATAGAGTTTTTTTCACTTAAAAATTAATACTTCTGAATCTTTCACACAAAGTGTAATAAACTCCATACATGTGATCGCTATGTTGTTGGCATGAAGATGATAAGATTAAAATGTAAGAGTTAAGATCATCTCCAGAGGGATGCAAATTCAGTGCATCCAAAATGTTGACCAAATATTTATTTGATGTTTTATTGACAAATCCTCAAGAACAACCTCAACTCTTATTTTTATTTATATATGTTACACATACATACATATATACATGGATTACAACTACTCTACAACAAGGGCATATGCAGGCTGGGGCAAAATGGGGCAGTTGCCTCACCTTAAGAGTTAGGGCAGATACCCAATTTTCCATACGAAACAATTAGTAAAAGAAGTTGTTGAAAAATTTGCAACTAATCCTCACATACTGTTGTTTAAAATAAATAGTGTTTATAATGCTAGAGTGTATTATTGTATAGCATTCAATTCTCATTTATATAGGTTGAATTCAGAAATCTTCCCCACCTTACATTTGGAGTTGGATACACCCTTGCTCTACAATATTCATCTAAGCCTCCTATCCTCATATTATGACATATTTTTCTCTGCAATAATTCCTCCAATGGGTACAAGTCAAACATGAAATTGAGAAATAAGAACATTTTATAAAGAACTTTTCATTGTAATTGTTTTCAACATTTGATGAAGACCAGAACAATACCCAAGCCCACAAAACTAAAAAGTTGTAAAAAGAAAAACAGCTCACATTCATCACCAGCCTAAAATTCCCAGTTTTGATTTGCTGAGAAGTTTTTGCCTTCTAGATTGTACATTTTCAAACACATTTGAGTTCAGCATTTTCTTTAAATTTTGGGTTAGCTTATGAATTGTTATGGTATTTTGTGAGCTGTGACTCCAAGAAAACAATATAAGTAGTATGTCAATTTCTCTTCAGATTTTGTACCCATATTTATAACTGAAGGACTAGTAACACGCTGTGTGATGAAGGGGCTAGATTCATAAAAACTTAAAAATTTATAAGACACAAATAAATAATAAATTCCAAGAGGTTGAATTACACCCATCCTACAAATCCATTCTTCAGGATGGTTTTCAAAAACCATTGATTCAGCATTTTGTATGAATTATGTACATCCAGAGGTGACGTGCTAATACTGAAAAGGACAGGAAGTCAATTAAGGAAATGGATATTTTAAAGTGATATGAAAGAAAGAAAATTATTAGAAAATGAACTTCACCAACTTGTGCAACAGGAATACAATTATCCAAATCAATTGTGAAGTACAATAAAAAATTTGTACTCTGTGACTCAACAGGATGCAAAGTAACTTGCATTTGACTTTCAGTACCCCTACATTCAACAATAAAATTCAACATTCGACAATAAAAGATTATTCTACCTAGTGTCCTTTTTTTTAAAACTTTATTCCAGAGCTACAGATTCAATCATCAGAATTAGACTGATCACCAACTAATTTGGATAATTAGATTTATACTGTTCTTAGAAAATAAATCTATGGCTTTAATTTAGCTTATTAGTATAATTATGAACATAGAACCTACCAAATTACAATACCCCTGAAGTAGTGTCATTGAAGCATATTTAAATGGAAATATTAAGAATTTGAACTTATGTGTTTACTATATTTAACATTCGAGCTAAGGTTATGTGTTTACTATATTTAACATTCGAGCTAAGGTTATATGTTTTCCACAGCATGAACATTAGGTATGTTTCATCCATTCCTTCAGTAAAGAAAAAAGTAGATGTTTGAGGTTAATCCAGGAGAATGCTAGAATCTAAAGGGTAAACAATTCAAATAAAATTAAACACTCTTAATTCAAAAAATATTCTTTATTACAAATGTGTTCATGTTGCAAACAGTTACTTTACATGTTATCACATAACAAAGTGTTAAACAACCAAGGTGAAAATTTATAGGCACATAAAACAAAAAAATACTAATTTGTATATTCATGTGATGAATATAAGATTCCTCTTGACCATAAATATGCACTTATAACCTTGAAATACCAGTCGTATAAAACATGTAGCTTAAAAGGACTAACAATTATCTCTGCCAAACATACTACACAAAATCAAAAAATAGCAAAGCACTTGCAAGGAATGGTCATCACATAAATGACAGAAGAAAGAATTCTGTGAGGACTAGAAAATAAATATGAACTGTAAGTAATAAAAGTTTTCAGGTTTCTTATATCTCATAAAAATGGCCTTGTAAATTACCAATGAAATTCATTTACTAACTAAATTTTATTAACTGATCAATAAGAAGTCTTGCAATGACATCCTATCTATTGCAAATCTAGAGAAAAGATGTTATACAGTACATATAAAAATATTTTCCTTTAAGAACCAAGTAAATTCCATTCTTTCTAAAACATCAGTCTACTGCATTCCATGTAACATTAAGAAATTGTCACACATTAGTCTCAAATTTCACGAAGAATTGTTTTAAGTCATTATGCTTTCACAAGTTAACTCTTTGTCAAAATATCATTATTAAGGCCTTCCTCAGATCAAGTTAAAAATGATAATGCTCCTTTCATCTCACAAATGTAATACGATTGTAAAATACACAATACTTTTAAATTTATTTATCAGGAATTCATGACCAAGTACTAACTCCTTAGCAAAACAAGTTACACTAATTAACATTACTAAAAACAAAACATCCTTACTCAAAGTATCACAAAATACAATAAATGATACTCAACAACTAGTATTAAACAACCCCAAAAAGATTGAGTAGTCAGAAAATTGTCCTGGCTGAAGAAACTACAACTGAACTAAACTAGACAAAAATATAAAACCCCAGCACACTCAAGGCCTTCCCATTAACACTTAAAATGATTCTTAGTGACTGTTAAATCTGTTAGATGAAGTACAATACTTCGGGAACTTACAGTGGAGCCATTACAATTAAAAAATATGTATAGAGTGATGTCGGCCACACTTACAATTTTCTTCTGACTAATTTTAGAGCTGTTGCTCCCATCCTCAGCTTCTGATGACTGATTTTTCTCAGCTTCAGCCAGTGGATATATGAATTTTGAAATTAAATTGTTTTCAAAAAATTATATCCCAAATTTTAAGTACATTTTTTCTCCAAGAAAACAAATGGTTGGTGAGTACCACAAGGAAATAACCTTACAATCTTGTAATTAAGGGAAAAGATATAATCAACAACATGTCTTCACAAAATGTAATTTACAAACTTGTTTTTATAAATTGTCCCTTTTGCTGTATCAAACTGAAGAAACTTAAATTACAGACGCGAATCAAAGAACATCAGCATAACATAAACAACAACATAATGTTATTTCACTACACCATTTAAAATTGGATCATTCAATAATTGGGAAAACATTTAAACTTTAGATCGGGAGCCAATTATTACAAACTCATAATTTCAGAAATGTTACATACCAAGTTTACGAAAAACACACTTAATTTACAAACTGGCATGGATAACTTATTCAAAATTTATGGTTGTTTAGAATGATTTTCTGCTTTGATGGTTTTTAATTTCAAATTATTTATTTTTCTATATCATTGTTTAAATTGTTTTCAACTTGTTACCGAGATAAATCAACATTTGTTTATATGGTCAAAATCATATGTTCACCAGATGATAGTAGCAATCTCCTGCTGCAATGTTGTGAAATAAAATAAATGTACACAAAAAACACATCTCCCTCTTGTTATGCATTTTTCTATGTCTTTTAAATTCTGAACTGCTAGCTCAATATCTCCAATGTAATCTTTACCATCAGAACTAAAATCAACACAGGTTTTTAATCCAAGATTAAGAAATTGCATTTCGCCCTTGTTAAACAAAAACACTTACAACATTCATGGTTTCTGTCAAAATGTTCTCTTCTCCAGGTATATAATTCTTTGTGTAAACCACATTTTGATTTGCATCAGTTAAATTTCTTGTTCAAATTTATAGGGATTTTTCCCGGTTGAATGTTAAGTAACTCAAAAAACACAAAATCAGTCTGCAGAAGCTGAGGATAGGAGCAAACGAAATGTCTGAAGAAAATTGTAAGTGGAGAGTGTGGCTGACATCACTCAATATACATATTTTAACTGTTCAATGAAGTTATTAAATCACAACAATCAGTAACAAATTTAGAACAGAAACACATTATACCATACAATGAAGAGGAATGAAGTCATTAAAATATAATCTGAAGGAGTTTATTACATTATTGACACAAAGACCTACATTTTCCCAAAAGAAATTCCTAATAAACGATAAAGCAGGGAAAATGAAATCAAAGAAAACAAAAGTGTAAAGAAAGGAAAATACCACAATGGAAGTGAAGAATGCACCAAACACTCAGAGCACTAACAAAATACAATTAATAGTAATAAATAATTGTAAATTAAAAAAAGAATAGTAAATAAATAATTGTAATATTTAATTTAATAAATATTTCCTGAGCAAGTTTATGGTATAACTTTATTTTTAACCTGTTTCATCAAATTTTGGTTCCTCTCTATATAACGATCTTTCCCTACAATGTGCCTTCCAGTGTGCCATCGTTGATAACATTTTGACATAAAATACTAATAGTCAAAATGTTTCAATATTTAAAAAGTCAGGACCACTTTCAACCTGCGCTTGTTGAAAGTTACCTTGTGAGTTTCATAAACCAGGTTCTAATTCTGATGATACTTTAAGTAAGGAAGTTTTCTCTCAAATCAAAAAAAGCGACTAAAAATAAAGTAATGGTCAGAAGGAGATTTTAAAACCAACCCCTCACAATTGTAAACCAGACTATTTCATGGCAAGGAGTTGATGAACAGAAAAACTGATGATTGAATAAATACATATTGAGAATTTTTTGACAATCCAGATCCATGCTCTGTGGCGATCTTGCTTGTGATCAGAGCAATTGTCAACAATTCACCCTGCTTGGCAACACAAAGAATAAAAAAAGTAAAATTGTCACGTAATAGGCCTTCACAGAGGTCCAAGACAGGTCACAGTAATTTTGTGTTATCAAAACAGAGAAAAAATGGTCAAATTATGTGTTTGACAAATTCTAGTTTCTAGAAAATATTTGAAAAGTTTCCCCGCCTAACAGATAAATTTCATGGTTATATTCTGATGCTCCTTTCATTAATCCTTTTTTCCCTTCAATTGTTCTTCTGAACTAGATAAATATAAAAAATTAAATATTTACTTTCTGGCAGTGGTGGCGAAAGGGAATCAAGGCGGGGGGAGGGGGGGGAAACAAAATTGAGTAGTTATATTAAATTAATGAATCATTTACTATTATTGTACTATTATTAGTAATATTAAACTATTGTTATATTATTATTAATAATATCATACTATTATTATTTATTATACCATACACTTGAATGCTCAAAGATTTTATTATTTAGAATATTGGAAAACACATAAGATCGCATTTTAAAAATCAAGATTAATATATTTTATTAAAAGATAAATGTACGTCATATCAATATACTGAAGTAATTGTTTAATTTTCTATTATTCAAACGGTTCAGGTGTTTTTATTAGGTAATGCACAAAAATGTACTTGAGGACATGAATTTTAAAGTCAAATTCCGTACGTAGGAGGGGGTAGTGGCATAACGTTTCCCGTTTCCCTACAAAAAAAATTTACCAGACCCCCGACAAAATATGAAAATGTTTCATAATATTTCTAAAAATTTGAAACAATCGTAGAGGTTATACTTGCCGATGAAACACAAAAACAATGTTTGTAATTCTTTTAATTTTGTATAACAAAATTGAACAATCATGGACTTTTGTTATTTGGCCAAAGAAAGTAATGTTTTGCCCCTTATATTCAAAATGCAAATTTGTCTACATAAAATAAAATTAAGGGATTTAAGATGACATTTTAGCAGTGTATCTAGTAAATTATTTTTTCAGTTCTTACATTTCAAATCGTTTCTTTTGTATTGAAACTGTTTAATGACTCCCCATGCATTTGCGAGATAGACTGACGTTTTACATTTCATAGTTTCAAGATTTAATGTAATGTAATACTGTTCTCGACATTCTAGACTCTTTACCAGAACAACCAAACATCCTCCCTACCAAGCTTTTAGGCACTTCGGGTCCTCCCGACACCCGAGAACCCCGCGTCGCGGGACCTGCGGGGACGTACATTACACGTAGTGGGAGGGCGTTTCATTCTGAGTTTGAGCGTGGTCGAGTGCAGATCGCTCCGTGCCTCTCCGCGCCTACTCGCTGACGTCGAGTCTTTCGTGTCGACTTTGCTCTCGGACCACGTGGTCCCGCGGCGCGCGGTTTGAACCTCCTCGAAACCTTAATGCATTACAGTCGTCGTGGTGAGTTTGAATTGTGACAGTTCACGCATGCACGCTTTAGCGTGCTCTTCGTGCACTTTATCGCAATGTTTTCCATTGTTCACTGGCACTTCACTTCTATTCACTTGTCGCGGAGACAGCTGGTTTTCAGCTATTTGTCTACCGCGAGTGGTGGCCTTTGTTCGTGATGCCTCTAAGCACTACATTACCACAAGCATGCTGAAGCGTCTCAGAGGGGCGGCATTTTCAAGAGCATATAGGGGTGGACAGATGCACGTGGTGCAGGATGGAAAAGTTTGTTGGAAGTACATGAAAATATTATATTATTAGGAAAAAATTAACATCTGATGGGAAGATTTATAAATGACAATTAGAATATTTTTAAAGATGACAATTTGAATAAATAGAGCAATAAAAATATGTGCGGTTAAACACATTAGGAAAGAGGGATGACGGGGGGTGGTAATTTGAGGATATAGCTAGGACAGCGTTTGCCCTTTATAGGACATGGGCGGAGGAGATGAGACCGAAAATGATAGAATGAATTTCTCGGTGCGAAAGCAAACGCTTTCTTAACCGCCGAGCGGGCTTGTGAATGATCCACGGTGTGAAGGGAATCTATTTTGGTTGTTTTGCGGATGGATATGTTGGTGCCTCGCGGTGGATTTACTGCCATACGGAGAACCCTATTTTCCACGCAGAGGAGCTTACGTTGGTATGTTTTGTGAGCTGTGGCCCAAGTTTCGCAGCCATAGAGAGCAAGACTACGGATGCATATTTTGTACAGCCGTAGTTTGGTCTTGAGATGGATGACTTTGCTGCGGAGGATTGGTGATAGTCTCTTCCTCAACTCAAGTATATGCGTTTTCCATGACAGTTTCCTGTCAAGTGTCAGGCACAGATATTTTGCCGTTTTTCCACGGTATTTTTGAGGAGTTTATCTCTAACTCTTGAGTGGATGTGAAGCACCTGTTTTGGCGCTTCCTTGAGATCACCGCCTGGGTTTTAGACGGTTAATGCATTACAATGCCTCCCTCCACTGCGAGCGGAACCTAGCGTTTTCTTTGGTTGTCCACGTCCCCGGCTCCAAGACCTGAAGTCAGTGCGCTAACATACGATTATTCAAATTCCCATCCAGAGGCAAATTGAAATCCAGAGGCAGTGAGATGACACTAAATGTTCTATATGAAAAAAAGCAATTCAATTATAATGCAACACCGGAATAAGTTAAAATATTATTTGATCCTCAGTGAATAAAGTATAATAAAGACCATTTCACAGAAAATGCTATATTTCGATGAATTCTTGCTGTAGAAATATGGACTAAGATGAATTTGGTTTGATATAAATCTTCTTTACAAGTGATAATTTTTGACCGAAAATATACTAGATGATGCGTATAAACAGTAAAAAATAATCAAAATAATAGCTTTTCCCCGACATCGCATTCGCAAGGTTTTAGTCCGGAAGGTTCGCAAATATAATTTGCTTTTTTCAATAACTCTTAATATCATGTTCTATGAACAACGAATTTACTAACTAGTCCTGATTATCAGTATTTTGTACAGTGAGTTATTGTTTTGCAATAACACTTTGTACAGAATACTGATATACTAATTTAATTCGCAGCCATAGAGTAAAAGTAAATAAAGACAGAATAAAATAAAGATAAACAAGCCTCTCAGAAAAATGCAATACTCACCCTACAATTCCATGAATGCTGTTAATTAGATACCAAGTCCCGAAATAACTTCCGCGAGAATTTAGTTCGGATGGCACTTAACAAGTTGGTTATGACATTCCATCTCAGAGTGCATGTCGTAACTTATGAATTCCGTTTGTATCAAGTCTTGATTATTCAGAGTTCTATAATATGTATTATTGTTGGTTTCTTGCAACATAATCAAACCTTGTTCATTAGATGTCGCGCTTGAATTAAGAAAATATACTAGACAGTTTTTTGCTCGGTTAATAGTGAGTATACCACATAACCATTTAATTTTGTGGGGGTGCGGGGATTGTGACGGATAATTTAATTCATGTACTCATAAACCCTTGTATGTACTCGAAACTACAACTTTGCACGTCATCCACTAACAAAATAAGCTAAAATTCTTATTTTCTTATATGAGACGACACATGCTAGGACACCAATAAAGGAACCTCTAAAACATTACTGTTATTTACTTGCTACTTTCACAACTTTTTAGCCCAAAATATTGTGAAGGATGAAGTCGGCGGCAGCGTTGATGGGTATTTTTCAAATATAGTTAAAACGCGTAAATTGTAAATTCCTCGGATCTCAATAAGTGATTAACGCTTCGGACATTATATCTGACAAAGAAATAAGTCGATGATAAACTACTAATCTAACCACTAAAGTTTGTGGTTTCGAGAAACACTCCTTTATATTAAGAACAATGTTACAAAAGTAATGACTATTAAAAACGTTTTTTTTCTTTCAAATATCTCGATATTCACACGAGCGGTGCATAGAGTAACCAACTACACTATTAAACTGCCATACTCATTTTGTAACAATTTGAATGTTACATGAGGTTTTTAATATTACCAATCCTCATTTTAATATTATATAATTTTAAAAGAATAAATGTCTACTTGAAGTCTTTAAACATAGATTTACAAAAGAAACCTACAGAACATGTAAAAAAACCCACCGCAATGCAACCATTTGCTTGATCTTCATTTGTGTCATCGCACCGCCCGCTGTGGAGGGAGGCACTGTAGTGTATTAGGGTTTCGATTTACTCCTCCAGGTGAGGACTCGCGCATTTCGTTGCAGTTCTGACTGCAACCCGTTTCGGGCGGGTTCCGTCTTCCGCGACGGTTTAATAGTGTATCTTGCTGCATCCTAATATGTAGTAGTTAAACTTTTAACAAAATATTTACTTCTTTTTCATTTTATTTTCGATTTATCAGAATTGTTAAAATTGATCCGGCTATTTTTGAAGGATTTCTCCGAGTCCGGCCGGAGGAAGATCCAACTCCTGAGCCGTCGCCATCTGGTGCTGGCTCCCGCTGTCCAGTTGGCTCCGTCGCCTTGAAGCTGCTTTCTTCGTCTCGGTGCATCCGGATGAAGCATCATCCCGTGTCGAGGCGGCTTGCTGTCCCGATTTCAACCCTGATGGCATCTTCTTCGGATTCAACGATGTTGTCCGTCCTCGCGGTGCTACCTACTGGGGCCTGTCTGCGCAAATGCTGTCGTCGTCTCCACTGCAGACACTGCCAAGTCGGGTGAAAATACAACACGGCCACGCCAGCTTCCGGGCCGACACGACCCAGTTTCCTGAACCTTCCAGGTACGTCCGGTGATGCCTTACCATCACTATTAAACTTACCTAAGTGTGTCACGCGGATTATTCCCGCTGCCCAACCTCACGACAATTCGTCTATGAAGTATGAGGACGGGTATACTCCGGTGAAGATCTTTCGCACGAAACCGTCCCAGGGAAAAGCGGCTTCTTACGCTTTCTATCGGATCGCGCCGATTACTCCTCCCACCACGGCTAGGGACAATAGTGAGGAGAACGTCGCCCCGATAGATACGGAAGGCTCCGTTACCACCGGCGTTTCGACACACCACACTAGGGATAGGGCAGAGAGCAATGTAGGTACGTCACGGACGTTAGGTAGAGCAGGGAACGCTGCTTCCCTCTCCTATCCGTCTTCCTCACAAAACACCACCACCACACCCTCTACCTTCAATGAAACTACTGCTGGGAATGGTCGCAGAGTAGGTGACATATATGTCGACACCAGGGAGCTGCAAGTTCTTCAGTGCCTCTCCAAATCAAGGCTGACTGGCAGTAATACACGTCTGCACTTCATAGTGCACGTACCCGACTTCGCTGACCATCAAGCAGTAGTCAGCAAGTTGCGGGTTCTCAATAGTGAGGACACCAACACATCATTCCGTCGGGTCACCGAGGAGAGACGCCACCGCTTGGTGATTCGAGGTCTTCAGCCGAATGAGGGCCTCGAGTCAGTTCGCGGTGACATTGAAAGCCAGGGGGTGAAAATGATTCACCTCAGTGAATTACAAAAGAATGGCATTGAAGGACAGGACCACCTTGGGCTGCAGTGGTGGAGACAGCCCATGCAGCAGTTCAGACTATAAAAACTAACATTCGGTACCTGGGCAATGTTCGCGTCGTGATGGAGGAATGCCACCGGCGTGAATGGATTGTCCATTGCACCAGATGCCAGGCTTGGGGCCACACCCGTAACCGTTGCGAGCGGGTAATGGTGTGTCCACTCTGTGCGGGTCCGCATAGCTTGGCCAACTGTTCACCACGGCCTACCAAGCTGACCTGCAATAACTGTGTAGGTGACCACTGCGCCTGATGGTTGGAATATCCGGTCTTTCTGGCGTTGAAGCAACGCCGTGCGGACCAGCTAACTCGCGTACAAAAGCAGCGTGAAGCTGCCCAGGTAGCCCGCAGGGCCAATGCCACCGTACGCCCCACGGCGGCTGCAGCGTCTCTCCCAAGGCAAATGTAGCATCCTTCGCTAACATTGTCCAAGGGTCTACTCTTCACCCTCTCCCCCTTCTGTTTCTACTCCAGCGGTTTCTTCCTTGTTCTGTGGGATCTCCCCTGTGGACATTCAGACCCTAACTGAACTTCTGTCAATTTTTCAGTGTTTTGATCTGCGTGCCATTCTTGACGCAATCAAACAAGTTCTTCCAATTTTATCTGCTCCTGGCCCGTTACTCCCCAAGGCACTTCCTCGCAAGCTCTGTCTTCCCTATTCCAAATGGCTTCCCAATCTATTATCTCTTTCGTGTCGAGGAACTGCCGTGGCATAACCATCTTCAAGACCGCCGAAATCCGGCAGTTCCTCTCTGATTTCTCTATCCGTCCTCCTTCAGGAGACATGGCTAACCCAGTCTTTATCTTTCTTCCGAGCTATCACGTTTATCGTGATGATCGACCCTACGGTACTCCCAATCAACCCTCGCGGCGGTACAGCTATCGCCATTCGTAAGACTAACACTCACACTAGTCTCTTAACTCTTCTCTTGAAACCACGGTTTTGGAATTTGGCACTACGCGGCCCTGTTATTCTGGTTTCTGCCTATCGGAGGCATCACAAGGCTCTCGACGGTGCGGATCCTGACTCTCTCCGAGGTCTAGGTGACTGCATCGTCATCGCCAGCGATCTCAACTGCAGACACACCGATTGGAGTTGCGGTGGTAGGGTTCTGGCCACCTACCTTGCTCAACATCCCAATCTCATCCTCCCCCTCGCTCTGGACCTACCCATCTAGTTGACGTTTCCCACGACATCCTTGACATTGTCCTTCACTCCTCCACCATCCAGATCACTCATCCCCGTTTCAAGCTAACCTCGGACCATAATTTTCTCCTCCTACAACGATCCCTTCCTCCACGACTTTCAACCTGCCCCGAACATCAAGACGGACTGGGGAGGGTACACTCCACGACTTAGCCGAAAGATGGATTCCCATCTCCCACTCACTTCATCCGATGATATTAACCGGGCCATTTCCCGTTACAAACCACATGCTGACGAGCTTTCGACAAAACAGCACCTTTACCCCTATAACTTCCTCTCATCCTGACACTCCCCCAGACATTTTTGGTCTGGTGCGGGAACGTCGCCGTGCACAGCGGTGACTCTACCGCTCCAGGGATCCTTCTGACAAGGTCCACTTCCTCCACACGAACCGGATATTACGAGACAGACTCCGTGACTTCCATGCACAGCAATTGCAAGCCAATATTGCCAGGACCAATGTTTACTCCGGCGACGTTTGGAAGATCCAGCTGACACTCCGAAAACCTGCCACTACCATCACTCCTCTCCTCATTCCCGGCACGCCTGCACCCACCTGCGGCCCGGCCAGAAAAGTTGAGATCTTCGGTGATATCCTTGAATCCCGTTTCTCCTCTCCTATCATTGCGTCCCATCCCTCTTCCCTGTCCGTTCTACCCGTCGTCGCCTACCACCCCAGACGATGAGTGGACCTTGCGTGTCTGGGACGTGAACGCCGCACTGAAGCGAGTCAACGCCAATGTGGGTGGCTCCGACAAGATCCATGGTGTCTATCTTCGCCATCTTCCTTATAATGCTATCCTTCTACTTACTAATATCTTCAATTTTTGTCTTTCTCTCGGTTACTTTCCTCTTCCATGGAAACATGCCATCATCCTTCTCCCCACAGCGGGAAAAATCTTCGGGACCTTAACTATCGTCTCGTCAGCCGTCTTTCTCTTCTGGGCAAACTCTTCGAGCGCTTTGTCCTCGCCAAATTTACTCCTCTCCTGGAATCCTCTCATGCTATTCGTCCCACCCAATTAGGAATCCGGCGCAATAATTCAGCAGCTCTGCAGACCTTGCGTCTGGCACGCGAATTAGTCCCCGTCTTCTCTCGGAGAATTGCCATTCCTGCAATCTTTGACTTCTTTCGCCTTTGACACAATCCATCACAACATTCTCCTTCACAAAACCAATTCTTCAGTTCCTCCCGTTTTTTACCACCTCCTGCGGTTACCTTTCAGGTTCGTTACAACCGTTCCCTTTCCACCATCCGACCTATCTGCGCTGGGGATCCCCAGGGTAGTGTCAGGGCACTCACTCTTTTCTCTCTTTTGCTTCACGATCTTCCTGACACTCGGCATGCTTCCGAATTCCTTTACGCTGGAGACATCGAGTACGCGGCACGTGCTTTCAATATTCCTCTCGCTATCTCTAACCAGCAATCTGCCTGGAACCTGCCGTCTCTCAAGGTCAAGAACACCACTAGTCCACAAGTGTCAAGTACCTTGGGGTCACGATGGAAAGGAAACTTCGCTGGTAAGAACTCATCTATAAAGCCTGCATTCGCAGTATTGCGCTGTACGCCTGCGAAAACCTGGCTACTGCTTCTAGACCTTATCATCGCCTTCACATCGTCGAAAACCGGTTCCTACGGATGGCTGTACGACCGCCGATGGGCACTACCAATTCTTATCTCCGTTCTACATCTAATTTGAAACCCATCACCAAATTTATTTTTCATCATGTCCGCAAACACCTCCGGAAGGCGTTCCACGACCCCTCCCCTGACAACTTCAAAAAATATTCACGTCACCTTGCACGCAGTCACTGCTGCCCGCCGAAAATACCCCTCAGACATTCTTTAACTCCCCATTCACACTTTTTATCGCTAATAACTCTTCTTCTCACAACATTCACACCTTCATTCTTACCTGTCTCAGACCTTCATTTCACTTCCACTCATCTATAACTCCTATATCTCTTTTTAAATAAAATATGAGTGCCTAAGTCGCCGGATTCCGGCGGACGTGGCGCTTGAAAAGTTACGTTCCAGGAGGTCTACCAAGATCACCGTGCGACCACCCACGATGAGCGCCATCATGGATCGCTGCTTGTCTGAACACGTGAGAGGGCGACAAAATAGCTAGGAACGACCCTGGTGATAGGCCGATTGACTTATGCAAAATATCCGCAAAAATACTCCTTAACTTCCTTGTGTAACACACTATTTATAAGTGAAAATCGGAATAGGTAGGAATTTCAATGCTTATCGCAGACTTTACGGCAATTGCTAATGTCGCACTTTCATTAATACAGTAATAAAAGTGTAGTACTGAACCTACCCTAAAATAATATTTTCAAGTGTAAAACGATTCGAAACGGCATCTTCCATTATTGAAACAAACACTGGATGCCCGAAATTAATCGATGGACCTCGGAAGAAAGAATCGTCGAGTGACCACGACGAGATTCGGATTCAACAGATTGGCCAGCGATGGAAATCCTGTCTAGTACTTTCCTCGTGGCTCTTTCTTCACGCTGTAGTGCCAGTCTCCACCACTGAGGCGCAGTACCTATTGCATGCCATTTTCTGCACATTTCCACTAAGTGTTTTAAATAATGAAATAAATGGCAATTAAGTAATTACCAAATCGAGGAATATTTTTTAAAATTCCGTTTTAGATGGTTAAAATGAAATTTTTATCTTTTCTTGAAAAATAAAACCCCCGCCCCTAATCATCGCCATTGCTTTTTGTTCACTATCTAAATGCATGAAATGGGGGAGGATTAGCTCTTGAAGCCAACTCCATTTTCCTTTCAATAACATGAGCAAATCACATATGGCAACTCAGCATATTTCACTTGTGTTAGGGTCATACAGATCATAAAGACTACATACACTGCCGCAAAGCTCATTCAACCATGAATGAAAATTCATGTTAAAAAAACAATCATGAATTGAACTGCACCCCTTAAAGGGTCACACTTCAAAACATCAGTAATTTTTCAGACAAAGATTATCTTTGGAAGTATTTCACATCCAGAATCCTTGTCATCTAAGACTTACAAAGAAGCTGTAGTCTCCTGTATTGGAGATTTAGAGAATGGTTATCTTAGCAATCTCCAGAATCAATGATTCAAAAATCTCGAGTATGAATTTTCATGTGTTTATTCATATCATTCTTTTGAGCAAATCCCCTACCACATATTGAACATCCATATGGTTTTTCACCAGTGTGAGTTCGAATGTGAACAATTAAATGTGGACGTCTTCTGAAACTTTTTTCACAATACTCACATGAAAATGGCCTATCATCAGAGTGTATTTTTTCATGTAACTTATATTGTTGGTTAGTGCGAAACGTTTTTCCGCAATGAGTGCATTGGTAGGGCTTTTCTCCAGTGTGTATCCGCATGTGACTTTCCTTTGTGGCCTTTGCAGTAAAACAACGATCACAAACTTCACATCTGAAGTCTTTAGCTCCACCATGAACGGTATGCAAGTGACGTGTAAGAGCACTTGACTGTACAAATCCTTTACCGCAGGAGTAGCACACATGGTTGCGCTCCCCAGTATGACACACCATGTGTAATGATAAAAGATATCTTGTACGACACACTTTTCCACATTTATCACAACTAAACACTTCACCTGGTAATTTTCGTAAGTGAGGTCTGCGCAACGAAATACTACGATTAGTATTGGCGTGAACAAGAAGGTGACGTGTAAGATGAGACTTTCTTTTATACGACATTCCACAGATCATACAAAGAAATGGCCGAACGTCAGAGTGGCTAATTTGATGTTCCTGTAAATCCTTATTGTTCAAGAATGACTTTTCACAAACATTACACGTTGACAAAACAGTGGCATCATGAGATTTGGTATGTTCCATTAGTTCAGCCTTTTTGGAAAATCTAGCTCCGCAAAATTCGCACTTCTGTTTCATTCTTGCTTTGCCTTCATGATGTTTCAAATGCTCTCTTAAACTAGCTTTTAACTTACATTTTTTACCACATATTTCACACGAAAACCCTTTGTTCATCTCAACAGAACTTGTCTCAAAATCATCTTCTAGAACAGAGTCAGGACTATAGTTAACATCTGAACAGGTTCCTAAATGTTGTCTCAACGATGCAGAGAGATAAAAATTTTTTCCACAATATTTGCAATAGAAAGGCATTATTGCAGCATGAAACCGGGTGTGGGTTTGCAAGACATGGAGGTTTTTGAAATTTTGAGAACAATAGTTGCATTGTACAATGCTTTTGTTTCCATGCTGTCTCCTTACCACCTTACAAACAACTTTATCATCTAACATTTTTATTATCTTAACTTCATATGGTTTTGATCTAAAATAGAATGCTCTCTTTGAAGCTTTTGAAGGCCCTCCATAAATTTGTTTAAGTTCCTGTCGTGTTTGTGGTTCTAGTTGTTCTACTTGCTCTACTTGTTCTACTTGCTCTACTTGTTGATCTTCTTGTAGTAGCTGCTGTTTTGATAGTAGCTGTTGTGAATGCTGTGGTTCTGGTTGTGGTAGTTGTGAAAGCTGTTTGTTTGAAAGTTGCAAATGCTTTTGTTCTAGTTGTAGAAGTTGCAAATCCTGTTGTTCTGGCTGTGGTAGTAGCAATTCCTGTAGTTTTGGTAGCACTAGTTGCGAATTCTGTTGTAATGATTGTAGTTTTTGTGATTCCCGTTGATTTACACTGTCATTCTCATACACAGAAACATTACTTTCTGGCAATACATAATTATGATCAAGAGACAATTGGAAGCTGGTATCTGAGCTACTTTCATTAAACATACACACTGTTTCATCAATACTGGAAATTTCATTGTAGCAACGTTGGGAATCGTTAAGCAAGTTATCCACAATTGATGATGTTTTGACATTTTGCATTTGTTGTGGAAAATTATCGGGAAATTTTTCATGACACAGAGGTTTGTCTAATATAAGAGAATAATATTTCACCTCTGCAGTCTTGCAAATGGGATCGTACGTAACATCTGGATGGCGCAAAAGAATGCTTTCAGCAACATCTCCGTAGGGTTTAATTTTCAATCCCTCACCATCCACAGGTTGGGAAGAATGTATTCTATCCTTTCCAGTCTGGTTGTGAGAATCTGTGAGCATCTGACATTGTCCTGCCTGAAACCTGCAACAAATTGTGTAAATTATGATAGCCGAATGTAGTCACATCTGTTCACTGCCAAAACTAAAATTCTGGTACTTGAAGTGTCACCAAAATGTAAACTTTAAAATACGGTTACAAAATGATTTACAATACAACATTCAATAAATATACCATTTAAAATCAAAATACTTTAAAATATTTTTTCTCAACGTATGGTAAATCATTGTAGCACACTTACAAACAGTGATATATCTCTGTTTACTCCAACATACACTCATCTCACGAGGTACATAGAAATACTGGCCAAAGACAGAGGAGATGCAACTAAGCTCAGAGTAGTAATCAATGACCTTCAAATAACATAGAATTCACAAGATACACACAATATGTGTCATATTTCTCATATTGTCAAAATACTCCACTATCTACTGTCATTCACACTTAGGCCAGACTAAGAATCCAATGATGAATTTGTCATCTCTGACACAGTTGCAGTATAAAATAATGAAGTACACTAGTGTTCACAATAGGCAACTGTAAAACCAAGGGCTGAAATACAGAATAACATCTCCCATGAATCTCAAGTGAAAAAACAAGCTCTTCACTTTGATTGCTAGAGGGGCATTTGCCAAGCTTGGTTGGACTGAACTGCATAGAATTAGTACAAACATACGAGACGGACATGTACCTTTCAGCACCAGACTTTTTATACAAAGAGAGTAGAATCTTTGCTCTTTATATCAAACGTTGGCGAGTCCGAGGTGGATGCACACAAATTCTCACGACTTGAGCAGCTGGGTCAGTAAGTAAAAGTAAGTAAAATGAAAAGTAAGCAAGCAATATGACAATGTCAAAACAAAATAAAAGTCCAATTATAATGATAATTACAGAGAATTTTCAGAATAAAACAAAGACAGGACCAGTATTTTTCTATAACCAAATTTTCCTGACTTTTCCATGTTTCCAAGAGAATATTTTTAATCTTTCCCCAACGTTTTTTGCAAATCACAGAAAATTAGTTTTCAAGATAACTTGAGGAACACATATTGACAATTAACAATATATTTGGAGAATTATTAACTCATTGTAACAATTTGCAAAATTGGAACAAAAATATTATAACCAGAAAAGAAGAACAATTTTATTTACTTATATTCATTTATAACACCAAACAAATTAAATGAACTATTTAAACTCACTACTCGCATTCAAATACAATAAATTAACTTTGATGTCTAGTAATTGTTTAATTCTTTAAAAATTAATAATAAGATGCTTAAATTATTAAGACAATAAACACATTAACTCATAATCCCAGTCTTGTTCGATTTATTTGAGTAGTTTTATTTTGAAGCCTAATTCTTCAGTTTTTGTACGAGCTTCATCCAAAAGCTTGTTTTCTTATAAATAAGTTCTCTCAATTGTTATTGTTTTCAGGCTCTTTTTTTTTTCTTTAACTTAGATTTCTCTTCCCTGTTTTAAGGTGTCTTGATAATGTTTAATTATATTTTCATTTCTATTTTATTAATTTAAAGAATATAGATTTCTACAAAATGATCTAACTGCGAAAAAGAATTGTTTATCAGTGAAATTTGTATATCTTGTCTTAACTTTTTCTACTTGTACTGCAACATTTGCTGCTACAGTGATAAAATGCAATAAATGTGTTTTAGGATGCTGAATTCTAATTTTTAATAACTCTTCAACAGTTGCTGTTAGTTGTTCTACTGCTGTAAATCAAGTTGTTGTAAATCAAGGCTTACCTGTAGTTTAAGTTTTTTATACTTATTTTTTGTAATGGACCATTCTGTTTGTGTGTTAATAAATAAATCAATAAATAAACAGCCATGACACTAATGATATATAACAATGTCAGCACTAACCAAGATACTTGCTTTTTGACACAGAGCTGAGACTCCTGCGCTCTCACTAATAGCAATTTTTCATTTTACCCACGAAAAGTAAACACAAGAATGGTTATTCATGTCTGTTTTCTTTCTATTTCTGATAACTTTGATGAAGAGAAGAAAAGAAAAAAAAGATTTCTGCCCATGAAATTAGAACAAGATAAGGTAATTTGTGGTATTATTGAAAATATCTGGGAGACCTAATGGCAGTATATCTCTTAGGTTATTTAATTTATGCTGCACTTAAAGGAGGATGTTACTCGATGTAAAAACGAGAAAATAATTAAATTCTACTCTTTAATGTTTTTCTTCCCGTTTATATATAACAGTATTGTCCACCTTATCTTAGGTTACAGGCGGTTTTCCATACACTTTTGATCGATTGGGTCAGGAAGTGAGGAGGGGTTTGACAAAATATTGCCAGACAAAATTAACAGTCATATTTGTGTATTTATTTGTAACTAGATATTTTGAGTCTCGTCAACTATTTTATATTATTTCAAGATGGAAAAACAACTTTTCTATTTTCTCTCACCGGACATGCCACGTCAAGTATTAATTCAGACAGCAACACAAAGTTGTGCTCCCCAAGGTTTGATGAACTATTTGATGTAAAATGTCTTATAACTTGCAGGCCACAAAATGTTTTGCAGGTCACCAGTTGGACAGTGCTGATGTGTAGTATTAGTTCAATGTTTCTAAAAAGTGACCTACTGTAATGGTAAGATGCTGGGTTGACAATGTAAAGTTGTATTCGTGTCAGAAATATTTTGTTCATTTTGGGTCTTAAGGATTTGATCTTTATTGAAAATTAGTTTTAACATACCTCACGATAATCCAGGAAGTCCAGTATTTCTTTGAGTAAGGAAGCTTTCAGCCAGTGATGGATCCAGGATGTTTCTGGGGGGGAAGGGTTAACGTGCTGCCATGAATAGGAAAATGAGCACCTTGTCATCATAACAAAATTCTTGCACACAGTTTAACATATATTTACTGAAAATTAACTTATAGAAGGAAACCCAACAAGCAGAAGTATTAATAAGACCTCGCAATGTGAGAAAAGAGGCAATAAATATTACAGTCTGATGGGGGAAGGGGGGCAATCACACTCTTGCCCCCTATGGATCCCCCAGATGTCTCAAGAAGTGAAGATAAAAAGTTGAGAAGTGGTTCATTTACCCTGGAATTGTTCTCACTCATACTCAGAAGCTGATGGTCAACGCAAAGTGTATGTGACATTCTCAATTTTTCAAAATATCTTATTTAGTTTTCTTAGAATCTTACTAGCTCACTGGATTTGTGTAGGTTAATTTTGCTTATATATTTATTACATTTATTATTTTTAGAATAATTCCCATTGCAAATTTTTTTTATATTTTTTTTAACTTTACATTTTTACTTACTTCAATTTTACAGCAATTCATAACAAGTTAAGTAAAATAATAATTTTTGTGCCTTGTTGGCCAATTCTAAAAAATTATACATTTATGCTTGCATAAATGTTGTATCCCTAAACATCAAGGAATTAATTGATTTTATTTAATTTAAGTCAGTAAGAGTTCTTAAAAAAACACAACAAATATCAGTTTTGAGCAACCCATTTAATACCACCTGAATATTTCTTAAATCTAAGTTAATTTTAAGTATTATAATGTGAATTCATTAACTTTCATATTCCTTGTAAAGTTTATCATGCCATTGTCATAGTATTTTCAATAATATCTAAGGTACAGAATCATATGAACGCAAGTTTATTATGTTGTTTCCTGTTCTTTACAATCATAATATTTTTATCTTTACTCCATCTTGATTTAGTTTAGTAGATTATCTCTGTAGCCCCATCCTAGCCAGAGTTTTTCCCTGGTTTTCCTTCGGCAACTTTGATGTAATTTGATGGAATGGTTCCTTTGCATCTTCCAGATGTTAAATTAGCTTATTGTATTCAACAAGATCATACATACTTTTTAACTGCCTTTTGAGCAATGCATTGAAATTTAAAATAATTACATAATTAGTCAACATAACCTATCATTCCATGTAAATACCAGTTTCAAAAGTAGTATAAAGTAGCAGTCATTGGCTGCAACATCAGTATAACAAAAAAATTGGCATAAAAATACAACTGAATTGTAAACTTACATAAGAATAAAATACAAAATTTTGTTA
This sequence comes from Laupala kohalensis, assembly GCA_002313205.1. Taxonomy (NCBI): domain Eukaryota; kingdom Metazoa; phylum Arthropoda; class Insecta; order Orthoptera; family Trigonidiidae; genus Laupala; species Laupala kohalensis. The sequence goes on from NNCF01129598.1 coordinate 1,591,765, forward strand.
TTTACTAAAAAAATAATAGTGTTATAAAACAATGTGTCAAAGTTCTTAACAATTTAAACTACATTCTGACATCCTAAATCTCTTAATGAGAATAAATATTGACAGCTTCTTGTTTCAGAAGGATGTTTTTTTTCAAGATGCAAAAAACCCATCTCACTAAACTATAACACTGCCCAAAATGTAACTTCCGGAATCAAAATTCCAATATGAAATGCTCATTCATTTTTCATTGGTAAGGAATGGATTGTTTCTAAATCAGTGTAATTCCTAGCTGTCACCATCATATATTAATATTAAAATAACTTTTTCAACCATTCTGAAAGCTTGTCTTGTCTTTTCCCAATAGAAACTCCTTCCTGCTCGGTTCATCTTCTGTACCTCTTTAGAGACCTACAGTTGTCTCTGGTAGTATATGTGATAACGTACAAGAGATTTTAACTGATGGAGCTAATTTTACTTCAACACTGACTCTTGGGGTCTTTGATCTTCCAGATTGGGTTGATCTTACTTCTGTTAAATGGAACAAATCCTTGATCATTAATTTCTTCTATGTAACATAAGTGATTAAAATTCGAAAGGCAAGAGGCATCTTGTTAAATCTTATCTTCAATTCCTCCTCAGATCAGGTAGTTGCATTTGCTTAGCACTCTTTTGCTCGCTGGAGGGAGAATGAACTATACCACCACTGAAACTTGTTATTCATTGCCCCTTTGTTGCACGGAATTCAGCTTTTGTACCCAATTTTTGCAAATGTTACTTTCATCCGGCTGCTCAGAAACTTATTGACAATTTTATTATGCATTACAAGTCTGATGACCTGATAAACATTTTGACTGGTGTATGAAAATCATATAAAGGTATACTCATACAAAAATCGTATACTGGTAGATTCATGTATAAAAATCGTATATATGTTAAATGAAACTCACTTCACTCTCTTGAGGAGAATTGGGTCAGACATTTCCCCTCCTGCTTTTTTTCTGAATTTATACAACTTATCATGAAGACAAGACTTCACACCAAATATTTGTCCATCCTCAATGTTCCAGAATTTGCTAATTTTTTAGGGTTCATTTTCAATTAAGACCTTGTGGTCTGGAGAAGAGATTATCAGGCAATCTGAGCAACCGAGAGATTCAGGACCCCGATCTCAACCCCAGCATATATGAATAGAGATGATTAGTCAATAAATTATGCTGCAACCAAATGCAGTTTTTATTAATAACTTTTTTAACGAATACTGATGTACAATTTAAGGTTCACTCAATTAGGTAACCTACAAAAATTGAATGCTCTATTTTTTCACTTCAATACATAGCGTCAGTATTTTAATAATAATCTATGTAAATAATAAAGAATAAGTGCCTTTAATATAGTTTAAATTTAACTTGGAAAATAATTCTGTTTGCAAATGATATCAGAACACACACCCTCTTACAAAAATACAAGTAAAGCTAGTTTTTTTAAACACACTTGTAGTTTGTAGCTCATACAGTTTTTACTATTGTAAACAAAAATATTTGGGTCATCTTTGTTCTATTGCAAGAAAAGAAAGGTGTAGACAGGAGTAAGACTGGATTCTTAGAACTACTTCACTTCTCCCTGGGGCCAGGGATTGCCACTGTTGAGACACAGGAAATGGGAACAACGAAGGAGATCATTCACATTAACTCTGAAATATCCCTAGATATCCTCTACTTACTTACTTTCTTTGTAACTATTACAGTGAAATCTCGGATATTAGAAGTTCTCAACAAATCAAATATTTTATTTGGTCCCTTCACTTTCCTACACGAGGTCCTGTTAAATAAAGCTTTCCAATTCAAAATTTTCATTTGGTAATTTGAATTTTACGCTGCGTAATATTTGATTTTTTCCTCTACGATAGACCAATAATGTGCTCTTTAAAATACATAATAATGCTCTTACAGATCAAGAAATAGACTTATTGTATTGATGTATTCTAATATGTCACCGAACAATTCTACAAGGGCAGTAACACAAGCATACTGTGGAATAGAAAGAAGTTTCCAAGATTCACACCTTCCTGATAAAATGGTTGACTCATTCCCAAACTAGTTTTCTCAGAATTTGTTTCATTATTGGAAGACAACTGTTTGCTTGTTTGTAACCATCAGATTGTTGATAATGAAATGAGAAGAATACGTGAGAAGTATGTAACAATGATGTAAAAAGCAGTCTAAATTCATTCCTTTTTTCTCCTCATCTCACTAATGTATGAAAAGTGAAAAGTTTTTACATTGTTATACATATTGAGCTACACATGTTATTAACTAAACACACACTAAAATCATGCATGGCGCCCTCTTAATCAACAGAGAGTAGCCTTACCTTCCTATAAACGTAGTATGTATACTAGGGTGTCATTTTTGGGCAACTATTTTTTTTCCACTTGTAACCACATTGTACATTTGTGGAAAGGTAAAAAAGGAAGGCTGTTAATATTTGAACTCTTAGTATTACAATTAAGAGGTGCCTCATCGCGAATTTCTATTTCCCATTTAAATAATATGGGAATTTTTTTTGTTCTGAATTTTATGCCCTGGTAAATGGCACATTGTACAGACATGCCCATGACGCATTTTTATACAAAATTAAATGGTCTACAAAAAAGATCTCTTATATTTTTTTTATAATCTTAACCAGTCAAATGATATTAGAGTTCAAAGTTCATAATGTATGAAATTTTATTGTATCTTTAATATTACAGAGAAACTATTGACTCTATTGAAAAATATTAAATTTACAGTGAAAATTTATCATTAATAAATATTAATAGATACTTGTTGACTGTGTATACTGAAACTTGACGGTGCTTGCTTTGATCTTTGTCAGAGTTGTTGCCTGTGAAACAAAAGAAAAAGAAAGGTAAAATTTCAACGTTTGATTTTAACAATGCTGATTTTACAAAGTCTCAGATTGCTGTGAAACTGAATGAAGTGTTGCTTAAACATCGATAGTCAACACTATTGATAACTACTGATAGTTCACATTTAAATATTGATACTGTCAATAAATATCAGATACTTTTCTAATTGAACATAATGCAAAGTAATTGAAATAAATAAAACCATTCACACAATATTCATTAATATATTTCATTGAAAAAAATATGTAGATCAATTAACAAATAATATAAATTATAAATTAATGTTTTCATCTTATGTGACAAAGAATAAATGTTTAATTATTCAAAATCAATCTGCTTTTGAACTCTCACAGTACATCTAATTATTCAAATATCAATATAGAACCAAGCATTTTGTTTCTAAATTTCATCATATTATATTTTTTGGGTTTTAATCTAATTCTAGTTTATTAGTTATCAATATTCTCAACTATCAATACTATCAATGTTTAAGCAACAATAATGATGTTGTAGATCATGGAGTGGCTTTATTAGAAGAGTACAATGCCTGCTTAACCAAAAGTGAAGAGCAGTTTCAGTTTTTACTACAAGTAGTGAAAGAGGATCACCAAAAATATCCAGATTGTAATAAACAAATACTATAATTACTACTATTTCATTAGCTAATTTTTTATGTTCAATATGACAAGAAGTAAAATAATTAAAACAAAATGTAAAAAAAAGTTGTAATAAATAATCAAATATTTAAAATTTTTAATGAATATACTCTATCATTCGACTGGTTAAGTTTATACAAAATATATAAGAGATCTTTTCTGTAGAGCATTTAATTTTGAATAAAAATATTTCATGGGCGTGTCTGTACAATATACCATTACCAAGATATACAATTCTGAACAAAAATTTTTTTCCCATATTATTTAAATGGGAAATAGAAATTCGCAATGAGGCACCTCTTAATATTAATACTAAGAGTTCAAATTTTAACAGCCTTCTTTTTATACCTTCCCGCAAATGTACAACGTGGGTACAAGTGAAAAAAAAACAAAGTTGCCCAAAAATGACACACCCTAATTGTATACAGGTTGAAAAAACCAAGTTTTCGAAAATTCAGTAATTTGATATTTTTGAGTGGTACCTTGAGTTTTGAATGAATGAGATTTCACAGTATATCTGTCTAATATATCCTGGGTCTAGGTCCAATCCTCAGAACAAGAATGCCTGCTTACTGTCAAGTTCAAATGATAGGTGTCAAATAACAGGTCTGCAAGTAATGCAGGATTTTTATACATTTTCTTATAGATTTCAACTCAGTAAAAAACAAAGAAGAAAAAAAAACAAAAAATCCATCATGTCAATTTTTTTTGTTACACCCAAGTTTTTGTTTGTATTTAGCGTAAAATTCCTAATTAACTTAAAACTTAGAATTATTTTTTTATTTAAATAATAGCCTTATAACTAAGACTTCATGGTCTTAAAACTAAGTTGAGCATGTTATCTGGGGGACTAGGAATAAATATAAACAACCTGCTGTTGGATTAGATCATGTTTCAACCAGCTAAATAAGTTCAGTATATTGCTGGTCATCTAATGCCACACTGCTTATATCCAGCATACGAACATTTCTCTGCTTGTTTTTATTTCTGGAATACGGCTCACAGAGGTTGTGTAATTTCTCTCCACGGCTTCTTTTAAGTTTGTGGTGAATATACAGTGAAAAGTCAACAAATTTTATTTTGCGTATTTCAAATTTAAACTTGGAGATCAAGTCCAAGTATGTGCTCTTCATAAGGTGTGCAGAAGATGAGAGGAAGACCTTTGTTTGTGGTTTAAGGGCAAGAAAAACTCATTTCGTTTTGGCAATACATGGCTTGAACAGAAAAATTACACATACGACTGCTACTTCTGTTCTGTACATGTGAAAGGATTTAATACAGAAAATATCTTACCCCAACCTTGACTTAGCTATTCGTCCAGTACCTCATAGCTCTGAAATACCAGTTCCACAGCCACCTTCTAATTTAGATGACATTTTGAGCGAGTCAGAGGACTCAGACACATTAGCTTCCCAGGACAAATCTAGCTCAGATGTTCCTGTTGACAAGGGACCTCAACTTTTTTCTCAGTTAGCTCAACGACCTAGTAAGAGACTTAGGTCTTTCTAAAGACAGCCAAATTGCTAGGATTAAGACTAAAAAACAAAAACTTGCTATCATCTGGGACCTCATTTTCACGGTACAGGCATCGAGAAAGAGAATTTACTCAGTTTTTCTCCGAAAAGGGAAATCAAGTTTATTGTAATGATGTTCATGGGCTCATGAAGTGCTCTGAAATAGAATATGATTCATCAGAATGATGTGTATTCATTTATTCTTCAAAAACTAGCCTCAAAGCAGTCTTGCTTTGGAAATGTATTTGCATCTCTTCCTGGGGGATACTCAGTTCGTATGGGAGAAAATAAAATATCATGTGCATTAATGGATGATTTGTGGAGATTTAAAAATACTAACCATGTTTTTTTTTTCCCTTGGGGTTTTAGGGCTCATCAAACTATGTTGTTGGGACAGCAGGGAGGTTATACAAAATATCCTTGCTTTCTTTGTTTATGGGGTAGTAGAGCCAGACAGCTTCACTGAACAAAAACTGACTGGCCACCACAAGACAATTTAACCCCCTGCAAGAAAGACATCAATACAACCTTGGTTCCACCAGAAAAAGTTTTATTACCACCTCTTCATATTAAATTGGGGCTTATAAAGCAGTTTGTAAATCACTGCCAACAGATGGAGATTATTTCAGATGGCTGTGTTCCAAATTCCCGAAACTGTCTGAAGCCAAGTTAAAAGTTCACTGGCCCCGGCATAAGAAAACTTTTATCTGATACCCCGGGAGATATTTGGAAACCATGGGAGAAAAGGAAAAAGAAGTGTGGGACTCTTTCAAGAATGTAGTGCACACGTTTTTGGGGAATACTCAGGACCCTGAGTACAAAACCATTGTACAATAAATGCTGGCAGCGTATGAAGCTCAAGGATGCAAGATGAGCTTACAAGTTCGTTTCTCACACTCCCATATTGACTATTTTCCTGAAAACTTGGGAGCCTACAGTGAAGAACAGGGTGAAAGATTTCACCAGGATATCCGTCACATCAAGAGACTTTACCAAGGAACATGGGATGTCAATATGTTAGCTGACTACCATTGGAGAAACTAGAGAAGGAAATCAGAAACAAGTTCGGAGAAGCATCAAAGAGAAGATGAAAAAGTTTCACAAGAAAAAAGAGTAGACCTAAAATTGTGTATAAATACCAGAAACAATTTTTTGATAAGTTGTAAGAAAATATAATGTTTAGTGCAGTGTAATAAATAAATGTTTTATCAAAAATTTGTTTTTATTTTGCAAAAAAATTGTGATGGGATATTATAAAAGTAATTTTTGGAATCTGCGACCTTTAAAACACATAATTCAGCAAAAATATCCCACGCAGCTGGAAATTTTTTTTTTCAGACCTATGTAATTTGTCCTCGTAAAACAGGGAACGTATATCTAAAAACCAATTAATATGTTACTCTTTAAGACTTAAAATATTTCACTCACTTCCTCTGAGCAACTGGACCTTAGGACATTTGTCTACATTACCCAATTTCTTGAAATCGGCCTTGCTTGCAGTTTACCATCATGAGGATAATATTAACAAAGTTAATCTTCCATTATGTCAATTCCCAAACTCTTTGGAAAATTGTTAGAAAACCAATTGTTCCTCTAAGCCTGATCAGAGGTTCCCTAACAACAATACCATTCCTACTCCTCAGAACTATAACCTGTTTGCTGATTATGTTTCATTATTCATTTTCATATTCATCTGTGAACCTGTCTTTAAAGATTTTCCCTTCCAATTACGACTTGGAACTTAATTCATCTTAATCTATGTTCATATGTCATTAAGGAATCAGATGTTGAATAGAATCCTACATTTTTGGACCAATATAAAGCTACTGATGTCATCCCTCTCACTATTTAGAAGTATGTTATCTAATCATCCCACAACTTACAATGTAGTTTAATGAAAGCCTTAAGTTAGATGTCTTTCCCAACAAGCTCAAAACTATATAAAATAAGGGTCAGCACATGAAACTACCTCTTGCATTATCTACCCTTGTAAAGAATGATGCAGTGTCTGCTTGACCCAAATGTGTATAATCTCATACGAACATTTGTCTTTATCTGACTCGGACCGGGAGTTGCAGAATGGCTCAAGGTTTTTAATCATACAACTGGTTCATCCACCTTGGTGATGAGAACAGAGGCATTCTCTTGTCTCGGTCCCAATTTCATTACACAGGTCTGCTGATATTATCACATTTCCACTACCGAGTATCATGGCCAATGAGCATAATTTTCTTTGCTGGGAGATTCACTCTCCCTAATCTGACCACATCACCACAACCCTCACTGCCAGACTACAGTTGGACTGCACAACTTAAAACTTCTCCAAGTCTTTTTGTCACCATTATTCATGGGCATTTGATTGCCAAATAACATGGCCCTGGCATTATTGGACACCAACTAAATTGTATAGGTCTTAACTATCAGACAGGACACACCTTTAAGTTAAAATTGCAGGTACTCTTTCTCCTCCATCACTAAATTCTTGAATGCCTGTATGTCTCTGAATGTGAGAAAAAGTGCTCTGAAATCATTTCACAATACTGAAAGCCCCTGATGTATTAAATATGCCCCAGCTGCCACAGAAGGACAATATTTGGGGGTTACCCTTTCAGAGAATTTTATTCCCAACATCCACATTATTACTTCTGTAAGGAGGTCGCCAAAATACTACTTTATTATAGGAAGGAACAGTTTAAATGCTTTTCATGTCCTTAACACCTCCATAACATCTTAATCACTCGCACAACAGACAATACACTGTATTAAAATTTTACTATTAAAAGAAAGGTGTTAATAAGAGATTTTATTATTCTCATTGTATTATTATGTGAAGGAGGTGTAACCAAAAATTTCAAATTAAATACATTAATTGAAGAAATTTGAAGATAGGGACAATTAAGAATTCCCCTAATTTCAACTTGGAAATGGATAAGATATAAAACCTCTCACCTATGAACTTCATCATCAGTAGGTGTAAGTGGAACAGCAGGTTCCTTTCCATTTTTTAACTTTTCACTCCCCTCACAAACCAAAGAAGCATTTAAATTTGCCTGAAATCATTGATATTACTTGGCGATAAGAAATTATACCTTACTTCACAATACCTTAAGTACAGTCCAATTGTTATATATTTATAATTACACACACCTCATCCTCAATCAAACAGCTAATGTTTTCATCAAAGTGTTCAAATTCACCACTGGATTGTACATTTACACTTCGGAGTATCTCTCTAAGTTTTTCATCAATTTTAACACAGTTAAGCATTAGTTCATGCCATGAAACTAAAGTTGAAGCACAGTGAGAACAGACTTTATGAGGGAGGTTGTCACTCTCTGAAACCTGGAAATTCATATTTTTAAATTTGAAGAAAAAGCTAACACAAGTTACGAATGGCAGAAGTAGTAATAACATGAATACTACCTGAATAGGAAGATATACATCAATTTTGGATTGCAGATCATTCCCTAAACCTTCATCCCCACAAAGAGAGATAAGATTTAAACTGGAGCTACCACATAGTCTACACATATCTGTGAATGCCAATTTACCATCCTGCTCCACCAAGAGCGTATCATGCCATAATTGATCAACATTGATATCCATGCTAAATCTGGGAGATTAAAAACCCTCATCAATTGTTTCAGTAGTAATCACGTTATCAAAGTGGTATCTGGAAATAAGAATTATATTATCTATTCATTCAGCTCAAAATACACTACAGACAATGCATAGCAATTCTTAAGAAAGTAATAATTAAAGCCAAGTGACACACATGTCACACATGAAACCCACATGGAATATTGTAAAAAATAATCAATAGTCTACCAAAAATACAAACGCACAGAATCTTTTGTAACAATATAATGAAATCTATTAGAGAATTTGTGATAAGACAATGACATGAAATCCTAGTTGGGTGCTGTACTAATACGGCATAATTATGAAGTCATTTGTGGTAACTGTTGGTTAAACTAGAACTATATCATCTTTGTACACTACACATTATGTCAAAATTTTATTTCAATTTAAGTCTTTTATAACCCTCAATATCTAAAGGTGGTAATATACAGAATGTGGAAAATTATAGACCAATATACATACATTAATTAATAAAATAATAAATTATACATTATATATTAAATAAAATAAAATAATATAAAATAATTAATATATATTAATTAATAACATAACAAAAATTCTTGAAGCTATTCTTTTGAGTCAAGAATCAGAAGTTCTATATTCACAACTCATCCAGGAGAAACATGGATTTATCCAGGGTCAATCTATGATCACATTCCTTCTATTATTGATTTATAGTATTTTAAATGCTCTAGTATAACTACTAGATGGTACATATCTGGACTTCTCAAAACACATTACAACACTAAATAATTAAATAAGCTTAGATACATTGGAATAAATGAAATCCTATTAAAATGGTACCCTTTCTATTTATCCCATGGGTTTCAAACAATAAAGATAAAACGTTTCTTGTCCAGTAAAGTTGCTGTTACTTCAGGGATACCCCAAGGATCCCACTGTGAACTTGTTTTGTTTAATATGTTTCTTAATGATGTAATACATTCTACTATATTTAGTAAAATTGTATCATATGCTGGTGAAACAAAAATTTATAATATACATAAGTCGCCACTAGATCGTTGAACTTGCACAAGAATCCTGAAGCAATTAAATTGTTCAATAGGTAAAACAATGACCTAAATCTCAATATAAAATAAATGCAAAATTTTATCTTTCCTGAAAATTTGAAACCTATTTAAATTTAAATACACAGTAGAATCTAGTTTGTTCAAATCTATCAAAACTCAAAGACTTAAGCAAATGATGTACTGTTTTATAATGTAACTGCAATAATATGAGAGTAAACTTTATTAGATTTTATAATATATTATAATAAATTAAAGAAAGTAAAATTAGTTGGCCCTGATGAAGTTGCTAATACACGCAAGTTTTTCAGAGGTTTGGCAGACCAAATACAAAATAAACAACACAAAATTCCAACAAGCTCTACCAGTGCCAAATGCTACTTCTGTATAAAATGGAAATATCTGAGAAAGAAGTGTTCCAAAAACTTCAATAGAAGTAAATTAAAAACAAACCTTCCACTAGTGTTGACAACATACCACAAACAAATTTTAAAAAATAGCAGTCTACAAAATAAAACTTCTCCTAGGCATAAATAGCTTTCCCAAAAATTTTCAAAACTTCTTTCAGTAATCCTTTATACAAAAATGGAAGGGAGAAAATTGTAATGCAACAAACCATAGACCTCCATTACAACTCTCACATTTCTCAAAATTATTAGAAATTAAATAACAGACTTAAAAGCTTCCCGTTACATTACAAAATAATCATACTTCTAACATGGATATCGAGACAAAGGATCTATTGAAACTGCCCTAGTGGCCTTTTTCATGACATTTTGATAACTCTTGGGCAATAAAGTAGGTTTCTTCTTAGATCTCACAAAGAACTTTGATACAATTATTCATGAAATCTTCCTCCATAAACAATAAAATTACAGAATTCGAGGAATAGCTTACAACTGGGTAAAATTATAGGTATCTGAAAGACAGCAGACAACATGAGAATTCTACCAATAAAAACCAAATAACATTTATTTGTTCTTTGTCAATGAATATTACTCATGAATTTCCAAAGGGGTCAACTTGATGGTCCATTCTGTTTCTTCTGTATGAAAAGAACCTGCCATTTATTCTTAAAAATCCCAAAATCATACTGTTGGCTCTGACACACACATGCATTTAAGAGCTAAAACTGATGAAAATTTATTTACCACCACAAAATTCACAGTTGTCAACCTGATGTGGTGGTTCCACCCTATGAATAATATACTCTACAAATATCCATTCCGGAACATGGAACTATGTTTCAAGGACAAACACCAATAATAAAACAAATATTAATTCCTGAAAAGAATTATACAAACAAGCACTACTTCTAAACCACTCAGATCATGCAAACTATAGTTTGAAAAGTTGAAAATATTTTCTCTCCCATGCAAATGCATAAATGGCGCATTACATTTCGAAAAATAAATCCACAAGACAATGGATCTACATATTTCATTGAACAATCTATACACACCACTCCCAACAGGGTAGAAAGATTCAACAGCCACAGATAACATTTATACATATCCAAAAATGGCACACATTATGCATATGTAAACCACAATATAATAAATTACAACTAAACCTAAAAAACATTAATATACTGATGTCATTTGAAACAAAACTTTGTCAATTCTTACAACAGAAACTACTGGAGTATACAAGAATTCAACAATGATACTGGCTAATCTACGAAAGTTTGTTGCAGCTTTTCCAACACAAAAAATTGGAGGTTGACCGAAGAAAAAGGATGAAAACCATAAGATAACACACATTACTTTGGAATAAATCTAATTTTCCTTCCATTAAAGTAATGCAATTTTTTTTGAGGGAGTGGGGGGGGGGGGGGGGGGTNTAACACTCAGCACTACCCAAATATAGATTACTGCACACGCAGTATTCGGAAGGGTGACGAGACGTTCTCTTTTCTGTGGATATGTCCTCAATTTTACATCTCTGTCCTATGTCCACGAAATACTCAATGAACATCCTCTTTTTCATTCATTCACCATATCATGAAAAACTACCTACAATGAGAAATCTTGCCACCATTGTTATTGTATGCACATTTTATCCTTATGTGTGGTTAATTCTGTTTAATTGGTTCTTGGTCCTCTTTTTTCTCGTAATTTCCTCGATTTCCTTTTTTGTTGTCCTCTATTTCATTGTACAGTATCTGGTCATCCTAGGGAACAGTCTCTTCAATATCACGTTTAAACTACCAGGTAACTGGTTGCATTAAATTACTTACAATTGAAAAAACAGAATACCGTGATATGTTACCTAATCTATAAATACAAAGAAAAAATGCTTTAACCTAATTCACATGGTGGAATTTCCCAAATTTTAAGTGGCAAGCACTAACTGGAAGGGTAAAACAGCAGAACCAAGGGTCACTTTTTAAATAATAAATTCGAAGTGTCACCACAAATTTTCAAACGAAAGTTTACCAGTATGTATATTAACTCAACAAAAGCACTAAAAAAAAGATAACTATTAATGTAAGCCTAAATAGTTATGCTAAATTATTATTGTTTCATTCAATTGTACATAATATTTCTCTTGTTATTTTCATTAATATTATAACAACTCACAAAACAATGGAATGAGCATGATTCAAATGAATTATCATAATTCTTGTTGTCGTAATTATTTATTATCACTATTATTTTTATAATACACTACTTTTATCTTGACATTACAAATTATTCGCGGTTGTTGATATTAGAACTATTTTTATTATTATTAAATTACATCACACTGGGTAAAAGTAATTGTCAGGTTCTATATCAACTACTCTTACTCTAATTCTTTAATTACCTGCGACGCCTAAATGGTGTGAAACAATCGTAATGAAAAACAAGTTCGACAGTACACATGTCATTCAAAGAGAGGAAATCTTTCTAAATATAATTAGTTGTAAAACATCACATTCTAAATTCGATCCAATCATGTATTTCTTAGATTGCGATATTTTAATTATCACTCCCGGGCAACGTCCGGTACCATGATTTTGAAAATCGACATGATCCAGCTCGTCCAGCTACTAAGATCCACTCCTCCACTTCCCTGTCAAACTCAACTATACAACACCAAACAACACAACCAGTGCACAATTGCCACTCAACTACATGAGCATTCCTGACCACAGACTATAAACCAGACGCCCCTCTCCCATACTAACGGTGTGTAAACAGCTTTCAGCGCTCCTAACATTGTATACGCCTAACTACAAGTTCAAAAACCGGCCACAGGGCGCGTGGCAGTTCCCGATTCCCCTCCCCCTTCCCCCACCAGGTACTGTACC
>NNCF01129600.1:1142-32668 GCA_002313205.1 Laupala kohalensis
ATCGCTCTGATCGCTCCGAGTACTTACATGTGTCACGCGCGTCTAACCCAATCTCTTGTGTCTCAGGCCTAACGGCGCATAACAGTAACGTTAGCTCTTTAATAATCTAAAAGTTAATAACTTTATTAATGAACAGAGTCAACATAACTCGAATTGACAATTATATAACTGTGTCTCCTACCAGCTCAGTAAACATTAAATTCAGTGCTTCATCAATAGAAGAATTTATGACCACAGTGATAAGGACGGTCAACATAACAGTGTCAAGTGAATGCAACAAGCTGTGAGTAATAAACTGACATTTTATATGATCAGAAATTATTTAATAGTACTCTAAATATTAGATCATTCTCACTTGCAACAGAGTCATTGACTTTAGGACTATTTCAGTCACAATCTTATCGAGATTTTTCTCATTTGTATAAATTCAGTATTTGTTTCAATTGAACAAATTCATTCTTATGACATGTTTCGCAATTAATTCAGTGTTTCTATTTTCTTATATTGTATGTGCTTTTCTTCTTATGTATTTGTTTTCACACTGTTTAGGAGATATCTGTATATTTTATTCATTTTCTTTCATTGTACATATGTATTTATTAACACAGTGTTTCTTGCATATGTTTTCATTCTTAACTACTTACATGATTTGATTATAAATCATCAATTGTTTATTAACCTGTGTTTATTAACATTAATATCATGTTACAAACCAAATGTTTGTAAGTAATAATTATTGTAAATTATTCAAATTGTTAATAATTATTTAATCTTTGTTTATAATTGTTTATAACTATATTCATTTGTTAATTATTCAATGTCTGTCAATTNTCCGCAAGTAAATGGCTTTGTTTTTGAAAGACAACGCTCAAGTATTTTATTTTTAGTGTAGGATATTTCGACCTGTTGATATCTATCTTTTAAATAAGAAGTTAGCCATTGATATGGAAGTCCACGAATGCCTAAAGAATGCAATTTGGAAAGGAGAATTCCGTGATCGATGACATCGAATGCTTTGGATAAGTCAAGAAAAACACCCTGAGGATTTTCTCCACGGTCTAGAGATGTGGTAACATCGTTTAAGAAGGAAAATATGGCGCTTGTAGTGGAAAAGGATTTCCTAAAACCGTGTTGATCGTCAGAAAAAATGTTATTTTTTGATAAAAAATCTAGAAGACGCTTATAGAATAATTTTTCTAAGATTTTTGAGAAAGTGGGTAGTAGAGATATTGGTCGGTAATTTCCAATATGAAGTTAGTTTCCTTTCTTGTGTAAAGGTCTCAACTTTAGCTCTCTTAAATATGTTAGGAAACACCCCTTCTGATAAAGAACTATTAAAAATATTTAGGAGTGGATTTAATATAGCGTGGGACGAAAATTTCCCAATAAACTCGGGTATATCATCTATGCCTATTGAAAATTTGTTTTTTAATGAGCAGATTATTCTCATGACTTCACTGGCGTTAGTTTCAGAAGTGAACATAGAATTGGGCACGTGAGTAGATATAATTGGAGAACAATGGTTTGGACATATTTAGTTCGTTATTTTACCTTCTTCTGAGAAGTAACAATTAAACAAATTTGCGATGTCCTGAGGATTTGATACGATTTTACCATTGTTTAGTAGAGAAATTTCGGTGTAATTTCGAGTTCTTTAAAAATAATATATACTTACCTATACAACACCTGTAGTCGGTTGAAATAAGCTAGAGTTTTGTATTCATTGAAACTTACTTCATTCTACGCATCTTTTGTTGTAAGTATGGATTTACATACAGATTGTAGAAAGTATATAAGACGGTTCTATAATCTGTGTGATTTACGCTACTTCATACTCTCGGGCTCACTAGGGTTTCAAAAGTAGCATTCATAATGTAATTTCTTTCCTTTTTTAAAAGAATCGGTTCGTATATTTTATGTTTGACTCCGCTTTTCTTGCTCAAGGCGAGCTGATGTTCAGTTTATTCTTTGACGCTAACTCATTCTGTAGGTTGTGGCGTGTAGATCGCTGTGTGAGGAATACGTAAGTATTAAATCGTTTAGTTTTTCTTTAGAAATGTTAAAAATTAATGTATCATAAGCTTAAGAATTGTCCTATGAACATGTAATGTATATAAAGAATGTGTTTCCAAGTGTTGCATATTTGAGTTGTGTTACCATGTCCACGTGTGGCGCCTAAAGAATTTTCCTTCTTCCATAGGTTGATTCCTAATGACCAATTCGAAGGGTTATCGCCGCGGTACGAGGGATTTATTCTCTCGTAAATTCCGCCGGCATGGAACAATTCCTCTCTCTACGTACATGCACGTTTATAAAGTTGGCGATTATGTTGATATTAAGGTTTGTGCCAAGCATTCTGGTCAAGTATATCAGTATGTGGTTAGTATGGACTTAAGTGTGTTCTTGTTATTAATTAGGGTAATGGAGCTGTTCAAAAAGGTATGCCCTTCAAGTATTACCATGGAAAAACTGGTCGTGTTTTCAACGTGACAGCACATGCACTGGGAGTAATAGTTAATAAGAGAGTTAGAGGAAGGATAATCGCCAAGAGGTATGTCTTGGCATGATATTACGATTTCTATTCATACAAGATATATATTAATGGTTAACTTCAATTGTAGGATTCACGTTCGCATTGAACATGTTACTCACTCAAAGTGCAGACAAGATTTCTTGAAGAGGGTGAAGGAAAATGAAATCAAGCGGAAGGAGGCTAAAGAGAAGGGCACGTTTATATCCCTGAAGAGAAAGGTTGGTTTATTATTATAGTTCTCACCATTTTACCTTAGTTATGCAATTACGTCTCATATTTAATATCTTTCTCTTTGACCTGTGTCTAATAGCACCAAATTGTAATGACAGTAATGATTTAAAGTTTAAATTACAGAAGTCATAGTGCAGATACAAGTACAGTACATGTTTTATTTACAAAAGACTTATTTAGGCCCGGATCTTCAAAAGACTTTTTTAGTAACTTGAGTTTTATAAATTGTACACTGAAATTAGATGAAAAACACATCCTCAGGGGAAATAATTTATAGTCTTACTTCGGATGTAGTTGTAGAAAGTAGGGACCAATTTCACATCACGGTCCAACGCCGTAGAAAAATAACCTTATTCTTCGTATATCCTTCCGCGAGTGCTGCTACCTCCACCATCGCCTCCATCTTCACACGTACAACATATTTTCTTAAAACTAAATCGCCGGGTCTAACAAACCTAACATCATTGTTCATGGCTAACCTAACATCATTGTTCATTATAATTGTTCATGGCTCGCTGTCGCGAGCCATATTATAACTAACATACCCCTAACATACTAACATAAACGGTGGCGGAGAGAAGAAAATAGTGCGGAACATTATTTATTTATAACTACCGTAAATATGAAGAGCGAGGAATACGACTTATATTTTCGGAACCGTAATAATATTTGCAGTATTATGACATTAATCATTTTTTCGAACCCTCTTTGGACCGCCAGGTGAAATTTGGCCCAAATTAGTACTATTTAAGATCATAAACTCTCGGATGTAGTTGTAGAAAGTAGTACTATTTAAGATCATAGTTTTTGGAGCTGTGCATCCCTAAATGCCTTGAGGTGCACACTCGCAGTTTTTTCCGTTGTATCTAAAAACTGAGGTTAAACATGGGTAAAACATCTTGTATAATTCCCGCTTGAAAGATCATTTTTGCAATCAATGCAGTCTCCCGTGCTATATGCTCTCCAGTCAGGTGGTAGTTTTCAAAATAACAATATAGTAAAAAAAATTTGATGGAGAAATAACGTTTATTATTGATTGTGGTCTCCATGGTAGTCTGTAAATTTAGGTATTATGAAGAACAAAACCCCAGGCTTAATACTTATTTGGGTTGAGAATTGCCAATAAAATGACCTTGTGATCCTGTAGGTACAATTCTTGGTTCACGTTATGCTTGTTGCATAAGTGCTCAGATGCAAAGGTGTCTTGTATTGTTCCTGTCAGTGAAATATGTTCGTTTTTCTCTTGCAAATTGAACATACTTGAATAAACAAAAAAAGAAGTAATTTTTATTCCCTCCATTTATTAAACTTTTTGAATGTCTTAATATGTATGCTTCATTATTTCAATCCTACATTACCTTTTTTGTTTTCTTGTATATATTTGGTTTAAGGAAAAGAATAATGCTCATGTTTTGTATGAGACTTCTTGGTGCAGTATATTATATTTTGTTTCTTTTTTTTGTTTAACTTTTTCTCTCCAAAATTTTGTCATAGGGTTTTTCTATTGTCATAAAATATATTTACAATGATAAACAATTTCAATTATTTATAAAATGTTGAAAGTATTATTTACATTTCAAAAGTAAAATAGGTATGTGACTCCATAAAAATTATCGTTAATGATACTTTTTTTAATGACTTTTTTCAAAATTTCTAAACTATGAACTTTTCACCTATGTTTGCAAATTTCAGCATACTAATGTAGCAGTGAACATAACTATGTGTTTTAAATTGTACAACTTTCTTTCTATAACTTATAAATTTGTAATATGACTCAAATCCACCAAGCAATTCGGTTCTTTTTTTTTTTTTTTTTTTTTTTTTTTTTTTTTTTTTTAAAATTTNTCGTATAGTGATTACATGTTTTCCAGTTGAATGTTCATTTTCTTTACATGAAGTTTGAACTCATCAAATTTTGAGAGCGAATTTAAATTTTATGACCACATCTCTTATTCCAGAAGATATCCATGATTTTTATTTCCTCGTGGAAATCCTCTTAGGATATATAGATAAATTCACTTAGAAACAAATCATAACAATCCTCCATTCCATTCTATGATGTCAAAGGTTTGAATGGATAATCGATTTTCTTTATTACAAGGAATTATGGTTATGTTTGGATCAAGGTGCAGGAGGATTTCCCGATCAATTATACATTACAATTAATACATTAATAATTTTCAGGATATGTTTTAGTATCGTGGGCCTTGGAACATTTTTCATATTTAATTTATGTGTGATAACTTAATTTTATTATGCCCAAAACCACAATGCTGGAAGCATATTTTTAAACTGAAGTCGACATGAACTGTGAACAAAACTTTATCATGAATTTTGGATTAGCAGAGGCATTTATCTTGACAATAGCTGAGACACTTGGACTTTTTATTAGTGTACTATTTGTAGGTGATCAAGGAGATCTTTTCTCTTAATAATATATTCTGCAAGTTCGTTCTTGATCTACAAGTCTTCTATATTGACGATCTTAATCCTTGGATTCCTTAATTTCTCAATTTTAATGGAATAATTAATAATCATGATCACTGTTAATGCCAAATACCTTGACCAAGTTCTTTCTGGAAAAGATGGTACGTCTCTGTAATAGCAATGTTCTTGTGTTCTTATTCACAATACCAAACTAGTCAACTTGTTACCAACAAAACCACTGTGAATGTCAATGAATACAAGATATTCAATGTATAACAAATGTTAAATACATTAATATTGAAATTATATCTATAACTACATGAATTAAGCAATATGTCTGAGTTGTAATAATAGGATTATAAAACTTGTACATGATAAATAAATCTGTAATACAGATTAATTACTATGATGCGGATGGGGAATCTGTGATGTATTTTCAAACCTTGTAGCAATCACTTAATATGTTAAAAAATTATTGACAATCTTATTAGCTAGGTGAGTGAATAGTTTGATTTTTATGTTGTTTTTATAATGGTGTTTCACAAACTGACCCACATTGATATCCTTGTATTGCATAATTTTATTGTTTTGTTTTAGTTTATTGTCAGATTATCATAAATTCATTACACTATTAATATTTAAATTGTATCTGGTATGTACTGACCTTGTGGTGGATAAAATATATATCCAAACCTTTGGTGTGTTGGAAAAGAATGTGAAATATGGTGACCTATCTTCAAGAACATCTCCAAATATATTTCACTATTAGTCATAGGTCAAGAAGATAATTACAGTCATATTGTAGAACAGTATGCTCCTTGAATTCATCATCTTAATACATAAAATTATTTAAATAATCAGGTTTTTAGGAGCTTATGTATGTATGATGTAAACTGTAGCATATGACTTGTCTCGTTTAAAGATAATTTTTCTCATTCAACTATTTGGCATAAGTTGACCATAGTTATGTGAAATAATGGAACATATTGACTGGTGTTGAGTTATTTGATTTTTGCTGCTTTGTAGTAATCTTCTGTTATGTACTACGGGTTGAGAGTTGTACCGCAGCACTTCTCCACTACCTAAAACACCAAAATTGGTGGAATACTGTCAATGTAGGTTTTTAATAACTACACAACACTTAACATCTTACCCTAGCTATGTATTTTATTTCCACTAAGTTGTCAATGTCTAATATTTATCCAATATATGAAGTCTTGAGTCAATTAGTTAATGTAAAACTTCATCAATATTCTATTTTGTGTTAATTGTGGTACTATATTAATGTGTGTTTAATGTTCTTTGTTTCAGCCTGCACAGCCAAGGCCAGCTCATGTGGTGTATGGAAAGCAGAAACCCATTTTATTGGCTCCTGTTGCTTATGAATTTGTGGCTTAAGTGTATATCTTCTAATAAATAAATTGGTTTTGAATCACCTTTTTTTTTATTGTGCATGAAATTGATTATACATGTTTGGGTTTAAATTGACTGATCTACAGTAATGAATATTTTTGATATCTGTAAAATTTAGTTATAGGTTCGAAGAGGGAAATCAAAGAGGCCCACTCCCTTTGTTGAGAGAGTAGTCCCAGAGAAGAAACTGTGGCCTCCAGATCTGAGCATGCAACCTTGACTGAAGCTTTGAATGAGGGGATACCTTCTTTAAGATATGGTCTTTATCCATTTCAAATCATCTAGCGAAAATGAAACACATGGTCCCAGAATCTCACGATTTTTACTTTCTCATATACGTAGTAAATATGTGGGATTTCAATGGTAATATCCATTTTGGCAATCCCAGTTTCTGAAAAAGTGGTTTTCGGCTTCATGTCTGCCCATCTTTGCACAGCGATTCTTAGTCAGTGGCTGAATCAATTTATTTTGTATTGTAGAATTTACTTGTCGATGCACATACCTTTTTTTTACTTTAAAATTAAAGGTACTTTACATGAAAGTCCAAGTACTCTTTTGAATGTTTCTCAAAAACAGCTCTGACGATTTTGCTTAAATTTTCTGTACGTAAAGTAAAATCGGTATGCGTTACATCGGCATTAGCAGTATTTTACTTGAAATTTTGGTATAGACTCAGTAAAATAATTTTTTCTGACTGCTACACATAGATATATGGTTACTGTTTCAAGGAGCTTAAATAATATTTAGCAGTGTAAATGAACCAAGCAATGGAGAGTACACTTTTCATAAACTGAAATGAAAGATATGATAATGATAAAATACATGGGATGACAGCAAACACACTGCAGATACAAAAATACGTCAATTTCTGTCTACGACGAAATTACATTTACATAACACTTTTACGATATTTATAAGACTGATATGTCACTATATGTTTTAAAATAATAATTGAATATTTATTTTAATATCAATTTTCAAATAAAAGATGGTACAAGTTCACCCAGTGACTTTATATGAGCTAACAGGACCTGGAAGAAAATTGGTGTTTTATACTGATAGTATTTTATTTATCATGAATAACACATTTTTACTGCTCGAGATTCACACAAGAACTTTAATTTACAATAGTTTACATTATGTTAAGTTGTCATGGATTTATTATTCAAAGATTTTTACGTAGTGGTTTCTGGTAAATTCAAAAGGTATTGTTCACAACTCAGCTAGTTTGGCATGTACCTTAGAAGTTGTTCTCTTTTTTGACCACACAGGATCACTTTAGTCAGTCCATTATCTAGTCTTCTTTGAAGGTTCTGTATGGGTCTTGCAGCCCTCCTAATACTTTTTCATATGCTCTGATCTTCAATTTCTTTCTTGAGTTGAAAATATTTGGTTTGTGACTTTGTTTCTTGTGAATGTGAAGCGGATATTCTTGATTTTGTTTTTTAATTTATTATCTATGGTGTCTTCTGATGTAAGGTCAATTTCCTTCAAATCCTCTCTGACCTCTCTAAATCTGACATCTGCATCCTGTTGGGGTATTTTTTGACTTGAGATTGGACTAGACCAGTCTCGAATCCTGCATTCTCATTATGTGTCCAAAGAATCCCAATTTTAGGAGTTGTTCAATATTATAAAACATAAATTAATCTTAACATGTCGTAAAATATACCTATGATACAACAAATTTTGTGATTTGTGCTCAAGCTGTTTTCAGATCATTTGAATTGTATGTGTGAACTAATTTTAGAATTTATAGTTATGCCATATTTACACTCAGCTTAATTTAAATTTATTTACCTAGGTCTAGTTTCAAATTAATAGTTTTAACCCTGAATAAAATTTTAGGAATTTGTCTTATAATTTAAAGATAATATTTTTTAATATTTAAAAAATTCTAAGTCTTTTATTTTAAATATATAGTATAAAAAAAATAGTATAAATATATAGTATAAGAAGTATGAAAAAATAAAATACGTTATTTGTGAATTTCTTTTAGTTTAGTTTACTGAAGTGATTATTCTCCAGTGATGCCAGGCTCTAAAGATTAAGTAAGCATTTCAAAAAAATTTATTCATGCAATAGGTTAGGAAATTTGAATGAGCTATATTCTGCATTCAAGTTGGGACTTTTGGATCTTGGAATTGGATTTTCCATGTTGTATGTGCTCCAACCAAAAAAGGTGTATATTTGCAGGTGCTAGTGGTACTCAATGTGCTTGTGAATGTATTATTTATGAAATTGTGTATGTAGCCTCATGCTTGTTCAAGTGAAGTAAATTACAATGACCTCATTGAGAAATATATGTTCAAGAGACAACAAAGGTGGCATGTTACTGGACAAACTGCTCTTGTAGTACCCAGCTCAAATCCTTTAAAATGAAAGTATTTGATGAGCAGAATCCTAATGATAAGGAGAAATGTTTTGCTTGGGTATATATTGACAGAACTTGGCAGGTCCATTTTAATGTTACATTCAAAGAATATTGAGAAATCTTAAGTCTTGAAAACTAATACATTCTTTCATTCCAAAATCTCAAGCGAAACATTTAAATGAAGTAAAGCCAATCAGACAGGATGAAGCTGTTGTGCTCCTACATTATAATTAAATTTACTGTGTGTTGCAAAATGAAGCCCAAGGATACTGGTCAAGCAACAGCTGACCTCTTCATCTAGCCGTGATCCTTACTCATGATGACAATTGAAGATTTGATATTTTCCATCTTCTGCATAGAGTGGTGACTTGGAGCATGACATCTTTTGTTCATGAAACACAAAAGGTGGTTGTAGATTTCTAAAAATACACTCTCAACTGTGAAAAGTGTGATTTATTTCAATGATGAATGTGCTGCTCAGTACAAAACTGCAAAACTCAGTAAATTTGTGCCTTCAGAGTAAAAGCTACATGGTCGTTTTTTGCCACCAGCATGGGAAGTCTCCTTGTGATGGTATTGGTGGCATTGTCAAATGCCTTGTGACTAAAGCAAATCTCCAAAAGCTCTGGTAATGTAATAGATAATGTACAAAATTTCTATGAATTTTGCAAGACAAAAATTGAAAAAATAAAATTTATGATCAAAATAGAAGCGCAACCAAAACTAGTCTCGTTTCTTAAAAACCAATAGTTCCTGGGTCATGTATTTATCAGGTGATGGCACCGTTTTCCCCCCAAATCTGAAGACTACAGCAACAAAGTGAGTCAGTTTTGATGAAAAGTTTTGAACTGTTTTCATATTTTCCAGAGACAACACTTACTAGGTGTCTGGTACCTGTGCAGTTAATATTGCCTGCACTTATGAGGATCAGTTTTTTGGACTAGTTTAATCTAAGTATGAAGTTCAAGGAGATTTGTGTTGAATGTATGCATCCTTGTGGTCCTGCTTCCTCTTTTCACAGGTCCCCAAAAGATGTTTATAGAATTCTTGTATATTCTATATTTCAATGTGTAAAAATCAAATCACTAAATTTGTCTCGTAGGTGTACTTTGACATTTAAATTAATTTATGTATTTTATATTACATTGATCAGTATATAAATGCCCACTCCTAAGGTATAACCAGCTTAATTGTGAACAAAATCTTTTGAATTACTCAAACCATTGTTTAAATAAACTAAACTAAAGAGTCAATCTTTGGGCATCTTTTCATTGAGTTTGAATAATAAATCCTTGACATAACTTAAGAACACACTAATCTATCGTAAATTAAAATTCATTTGTTTTTCATGACCTTGGTAGTACCCCGTTTGAGTCATGGATTTTCAAAGTAAAACAAGCAATAGTCAACCAATTCCAAGAAAAAAAGTTTTCATCTCTATTTCAAAATGGTTTGACATTAAGTATATAAATAAATAAATATAAGCAATAGCATAATTTTAGAATGGTTGACCTCATAATTAGGGTTAGTTGCTTTTAGGTATTTTTAATTCAATTAATTTTTTCAGAACTTTGTAAATGAAAATGTTACTATCATTTTAATAATATTTTAAATTTTTAGTTTTATTTATTTTTAAATTACAAATGTAACTTGTAAAAAGAAATCAGTCATTAAAATTCAACTTTCTGAAACAAAAACTCTAATGACCTTCAATGGCCTTACCATTATACACATCAAAACATATTAATTTATCCATGAATTTTGTAGAGATTGGAGTGTTTCCTATCCTCTTCAAACTTCAAAGTAGTAGTTTAATATTGTCTGCAGATAAAGATATTGGTGTCTGAAGAGTTGGAGAAGAATTTACTAAATAATTTATAGTGATTTCTCAAAGTTGACATTAAAAGATGTGCAAGTTAATTACCTAAGATAGTTAGAACATAAATTGATTGCATCAGTATCTTCTACATAAATCATGAGAAGCAATGTCGATGAGAAGACATTTACCAAAGTAGAAATGATGGCTCAAAAGCAATTTGTGTGAAGTACTCATCCATTATTAAAACTTATATTCGTACTTTTATTTATAATATTTTGAAATTAATAATGTTATAAAAAAATCTTCCCTAATGGAAAACAACCCTAGCATGGTGGGTAAGCATGCTACTGATTAAATCAGTGTCATAGTAAAATAAGGTTACATATAAATTTATAAATTGAGATGAAAATTTTGATAGCCAATTCCAAGAAAAATAAGGCTAACTTGCATTTTCTTACTTGGAAAATTGACGATTCTTAGAAGGCACTAGAATCCTATGGAGTTCCACTCAAAACTCAATTTCCCAAGTTGTAACCTCCCCTTTTGTGTCACCTAGAAAAGTTACAAAACTTGAAATATAAGGGGCAGTAATTAGGTGTCTTGGCAGTTTCACAATTTATCAGATTTATTTCTTCATAAGTTGCTTAACCATTAATAGCTTGTTATAAGGTTGGAAATTTGTTATAAAAGGTCACTATTCCACACAGGTCGAGTAATTTAGTCTGATCCTCACTGGAAAACAATACATTAAATACATAATTTAATACATCAAAGTTACTGCGCTTGCCTGAATATTCAATTACATCCCACTCTCGAGCAAGATTGGTCTCATTCCCAAATGATCTTAAGGATAAAACTGAGCTTCCTAACATTCTGAAGTTGAAAAAGGTATCTAACAGGTAAGAAAAAAAAAACACAATAAAATTATATTAAATTATGGCCAAGCTACTACAATGATCTAATAATAATTAGAAAGGAATTTAGAAGAAACAAATATTTCATAATTATATTTTTAATACCTTTCCATAAAGCAATTACAACATTATGACAAATATAATTTATTCTTGTTTCAGTCCATAGTAGTGCAATCATTAAAAACAAAAGATAATGACAACAGGAGGGGGATCTCCATGTCACCAAAATATAGGAAATCATCCGTAACCAACAAACCCAAATCTTAACTTAGATATCCTTTAATATCTAAGTCACACAAAGATTTTAAAGGTATAAAGAAAATAATGGAACATCCTGAGAATGTTCATTTCAGAGTGACAGTTTCATCACATTTCTCCTGATTGTATATCAACCTTACAGTAATCGACAATAAGTTAAAAGCAGAAGCTAAAACAGTAAAAACACTATATACAGAAATTAAAATAAGATTATTGACTCGAATTCCTTCAAAATAGTTCCAAGCATTGAATTGCGAATTTCAAAATACTAAATTGAAAAATCAGTGATGCTGTTTCTAACTTAATAATTAAGGCTCTTCCAATCATAATTTTATAATAATAATTCCCTTTTCTCTCAATATAATTATCTTTTAATCTACAGTGAAACCTGGTCCCACTTACAGTGGACAATATCTGAGTTCCTGAGGACAAACATTTAGAAACAATTCATTTATTTCCCAGATATAAGAGACCTGCTTATAGTGGACAAAATATTCCCCACTATCAATTCCATTCAGTTTGTAAGAGACAACCAAAGAAATTTCAGCAAAGTTTCATCTAGTAGACATAATCGTGCGATCATTCAGTTATGACTGCTTAGTAACAAACTCACAATATACAAGAAATGAAATACTTTGCAGAAAATTCCTTCTTACAAACATGTCTGAATTAATAGTGTTCACATTCCCACTATGTCGCCTGAGTACATTAATGGTGACTGCTTGGGTGCATTTGTAAGCACAGTTTAATTTACTCAAGTGTGGTTTTGAGTGTTTTGTTTTGTTTTACTTTATTAATAAGAGACAATTTTTTGTTCCCTCTGGTGTCTCTTAAGTGGGTTCTACAGTATAAAGTACTTCATAGATTAAAAAATATATAGTATTACAAATTTTCTCACTCTTCTGCAAGCTTTTTGAGAGTTACAAATTCAAGCTTTATTTCAAAGTATTAATAACACTAAGGACTTATTTCTCACATGTCTTCTCTGGTGGGATCTCAATGACATGTTTAATATAAGCTTTCTGATTATGGCAGAGTCTACCTTGCCAAACTAATTACTCTGTCTTCAAATTTGTCACGCTCTTGGGTCTCATATTTCAGAATTTACACTCAACTTTCCAAATTGAGCTTAAAACACCAAACTCAAGAGTTGCATTTAGGGTAAATGCATTTATTATTATTATTAATACTCTTAATATTCAGATGAAATTTGGAGAGATGAAATTTTTTATAAAGAAGCTTTTGGGGAAAATAAAAACATTGACAACCTTTTCAATTTTACAACAGTGCACATCAAGACTTAAATAAAATACCGACTTGTGGATCTCAAGAGATCAACTTCTAATCAGCATCATCCTTTTTTAAATTTAATATTGAGAAAACAGCAATCTAATGCATTAGGATGAACTTATTTGAAAACCTCCAGCGAATCTCACAAACAATTCAGGATAATACATTATATTCTTTATATACAGACAATTCTTGACCAGAGACCTCAAAATCAAATTAATTGCACATGTATTACTAAAACAAAGATACACCTTTACACAATTTAAAATTCAAAATATCACTACATGATGGAACAAATTTAGAGAATATTTATCACAATCCAACATGTTGATTATAAAGTTCTCTTCAATTATTTACAGGTGCAACATAGTATTTGAGAATCAATAGATACATAATATACATGACAGTGGAAAATTTAATTACACAATTTTAATATATTATTTACATCTGCATGGCAAGTCTAATGGATTTTGAGGTAACAGAGTGCAGATAGCATATGATTTTACAGTATCCTGCTGAAATGATACAATTTTTTAAAGAATAAAGTATCTATTCAACAATGTTAAAGATAACGACTTCTAACAACAAAAATAAAATTAATGTTAAGTTGCCAACAAATTGACTACTTGACAAGACTAGTAAAAAATTTGTTGCATTGGAAATTCCACACTAAATTAATATTTATCAAATTTTAAATAGAAAAAAATTCCAAAGATGCTTATTCAGTAGTTCAAACTACCAAATAAGCTCCCTTGTAGAACAATAAATCCTCTAATTTGATATTTTGCTACCATGAATGTTGAATTTACATAATGTCTTACCTATGTACATAGTTTTAACACTATACAGTATTGAAGAAATATATATTTTAAACTGCATTTAACAAGCTACCTTCAGTTCAAGGTTTGAGATTTGAGTTAAGATTGCCCAAGAAAAGTTATTTAAAACTTCACAATAAATCAAAAATTTGGGGTGAGGGGAGTAAAAACTTTGGGAATTTCCTACAAATAAATAAAACCCTCTTCTCAAATATGAAACCTTCAAGAAATTCAAATCACAATATTTAAAAAACTCACTCCATTAACAACTAATAAATATTTAATGTCAGAATTCAATAAAAATAATTCTGATATAATTTCATCAAAAAGGCCAAATATACAATAACTTATGAAATAAAGTTTATTTACATAAACAACTCCTACAACCTAAAGAATTAGGTTGTTCCTAAAAATATATATTCTAACTAGAGTATATAATACAAAGATAAACAATTACAATGTTCACATTTTTCATTGAACACAGTCCCTTGACTGATAAAAAAGTATATACCCAGTCTCTGATGATTTCTGAATATCTGACGTCAAACCATAAAAGTCTTCAATTGTTGAAGCATCAATTTTCTGGGGGGGGAAAATTAAATACTTATTATTTTGAGTCTGTAATATACAATAATAAATTCCAATACATTGGTATGTTAAATAAAAACTTTAGAAGACATTTCAATCTCTTGACTCTGCCTCCAGTTTTTTTTTTACTTTACCAAACAATCAATTAATTTAATTCTATGGGATAATCCAATCTCAAGCAATGTACTCATCCCTACACAAGAATATCCAGTGAAGAGAAATAGAATTCACAGACAAAGCAAAATGCTTAACCTACTATGCCTAAGGACCTAAAGAACTTACAAGGCAGGTATGTATTGGTCCGCCACTGCTCGGCCCAAATTACTAGTTCACAGAACTTCTGAATGATAAGATTGACAAAAAATATTGTATGACTCCATCCAAATATATTGCCCACCTAAGTGGTACACATGTAGGTATACACAGTAGAATTATATTTTACACTAGCTATTTTTGCCCCTTCAAAATTATAAAGAAGAGAATAATAACAAAAACATGTGTAAAGCCTGGGCAGGTTGCTGGTAGGATATAACTGAAGAAAAGTAAGTACTTACATCAACCATATCATCATCAAAAAGGAGCCAAAAGCCATGGCTTTTCACTATACTTATATAATGTCCTCTATTAGGGCCACTGCCACAGTGTATTACAACAGCTACTAAATCATATAGTCTATCAGGATTAACAGCATCATCAGACTGGAATAGAAATAAGAAAATGTATAATGAAGTTAAGATTCAATACATTTCTATGCATGCAATCATTTCATGAAAGCTGAGAAGTAAAATTATTCAAATGGATTAGTAAAAGGATTTCACTTACTGTGTTAAATAACCTTAACTCAAGAGGAAAAACCACTCTATGAGAGACTTTGATATGTCTATTATACTGTTCCATGTATTTAAACCTCTTCAAATGTAGAGCCAAAATCATTGGCAACTTCTTTACTCTCATACGTTTCTAGAAAAATATCATGATAGTTTTAAATTAGTATGAAAATATTTATAGGTAGGTAAAAGGATAAATTAAAAAATACCACCAATTAAAAGACATAATAACGCAAGTACAGAAAATATTCAATAATGTTAAGATTTCAATAGTATATAAGCAACAATTCTTCAATTAGTGCTTGTAAGAGTTGTAGAAATAATACTCTGAAACCAAGAATGTACTTCAAAGTCCAATGTACTAGTGAGCACTAAAGAAATAGAATTCATACCTTAAGCTCCAAGAAAAAAATTGCCACAAATGAAGTTTTTTAAGAAAAGCAAAAGTACACAATTTGTCTAAATGGTTAAATATTTACATAAAAATTATGCAACACATCCAATTTCAACTGTAAAGTTTGTATCACTAAAAGCAACATTTAGAACTATAATACATGCCTGGGCTTCTTGATAACTGCTACAATGATCGCACTTAAATTTATTTTCACTGCACAGAGTCTCTGTATTGCTAAAGCATTTCAAACAATGAGTAATACTTGTATTTTGGTCAACATCAACTTGCAAGTCGAAAAAATCTTCATCTTTACTGCTTACCTGCATCACAAAAAAATATGATAATGAAAGAAATTTTGTAATGTTGAGCTGCCTTCGAAAGAGAATACTCACCGTTTCACAATTGAGACATCTTGTCTCACTTGTGAGTATACCCTGAAATATTTCATGAACCCAAGTAGGTTCTTGTGGTGTAGGAGCTTCATTGTTTCCTGTCTTAGGTCTTGCATTATTTTGATGTCTCTCCGCTAAATATAAAAATAAATTTTTAATATGACATTCAGTTTAAAAAAGCCAATTGAGATTTTTTTAAATTCAATGCCTGTATTAATGAATAATCTTAATATTCACACACTCATGTCAGTTACAGTTCCTTAGATACATAAAAGGAATTATCATTTCTAGATAACTTTGATACTCCATTAATGATCATTTTATTGCAAACTTTATGTGCTACCATTCAAAACCCAAATGAAAGGTCAATGGCAATAGAAAGAAAGCTTAAATAATCAGCTTACACCTTTTTCAAGTTTAATTCCAGGCAAGTTGCAGTTCTTCCTCCAACTTCTGGAGCACACTTAAGGATCACTCAGAGACTAATGAATATGAGCCCCATAGAAACACAGAGAAAGGGAAAATCAAGAAGGCACTGAATATACTACACTGAGGTATTGAGAATCTCAACACTCATAATTCCGTTCTTAAGGCAATGTTGCAGTTTCACTTCCATGTAATCTTAGTACCAGCTGAGCTTCCAGTGTGCAGACACACGCCCAGTAATGGTCATTATTTCCATATTCATAGGGGTTAAAATCTACACAAAGAAGTTATAATTTTTTTATTTGTCAATATAACTATAAAAATTATTTCAGACAAAATGGAATGTTGTTTAAAAAACGTGAAATTCATTAGTTATTGCAAGATGTAGATACGATAATTGCAAATAAGTGCCATCGCATAGGATAGATAATAATGTTCTTTTAGTTGATTCAATAGTATGTTAGTCTACAAGTATGGAACCAAAATACTACTTGACATTTTTATAGAAAGTCATTGTTAAATTTTTCATAAATTTACTTCATTTATTTTTACTTAATTTAAAAATATGTTTTTTATTATTATGTAATTAGATTTTCAATGGTTTTGAAAAAAAAAATCATAAAGAAGTTTTGGAGAGAAAAAAAATTAGACTGATAGTGTAAGTATCTTAATTGTTGGAAATAATTATGTTTAATTTTAAAGAAACATTTATTCATTAATAGAAAATAACAAAAACAACAAGAGAAGTAATTACTGTTTCAACAGCTTGTTTTGTGATCGATAACTTCCCCATGGAGTCACTAATGTTAGTTAGAACAGCAAATGTAGTTAAGGGTTAATATATATTGGTACCGCACTGCCTTTGACAACCCATATCCTGCTCTCAGCATGAAAGCTATTCGTGTTAAGTGACATAACAGATTCTAAGTCTGAAGATGATAGCATCCTTTCCACAAAGGAGAAAAATATGAAAATACTATTTATGTAGAAGAGAGAGCCATGGGGAATTTAAATCATTTCAAATTTTATTAGTAATTATTCAAAAGACTAATTCAGGAATTTGCATTAGTTAACCTGTCATAAAATTCTAGATTTTAATTTATTCTAATTTTGCAGAATAAGAAACAAAAGCACTAGCATTTTCTTTATCCCATGGCTTAGGAAAGTCCATTGCCCACATATAACAAGAGAAAAGTGGCATTTTTAAACTAAGGGTCCAGATTTAATTCCTGAATAACTAAAATATTTTCTCCTCAGAATTCATCAAACCTCCCATGAAGTTATTTTTATTTAGATTTTTTACAGAAACATCATTTATAAAAGTTCATAAATTTATTTCACTGGACATTCATAGGTAAGAAAATGAGTGATAGAATTATTATTCCAAGAAGGACTATTGCAATTAAAATGTCCAATGTTCATTTCATTTAACACAATTCATTTTCAAAATGTATCAATGTTACATATATTTTCCCCCCATACTGTTTCTTCCATTATAAATTTGATTAAAAAGAAACTTAACATCTATTGGTGGAACACAAAGTAGGTGTAGTTGATTTTAACACGATATAAAATAAACCATGTGGCTCTCATAAAAAAAAAATCATATTGTATTTTTATTGTTTAATTAATAGTATTTTAAATTTTAAAAAATGAAAAAGAAACTTAAAATGATCAAACTAATCTAATCCTTGATTTTAACAAATAATTATCAGTGTCATCGGTATAATCATCATAATAATAATTGCTGTAACCCATAGCAATATGGAGCGAATTAGTAATAATAGCCTCAGAAAACTGCTGCTGCCTGGGAAGCACCAGGGCACGTCTAGAGTCGATGATAGGCAAGTCTGCGGGTTCGTCCACTCAAGCTCAAAGAGGGACTGCACATAGAGGAGGTTGAACAGAAGTCACATGTCTAATAAAATGGTATTGAGAGATGAATATAGATGTTAGGCGAGTATTTTACTATGTCAACGACTGTGATGACAAACCACGAACAGGATATAGACATCTCCTTCATCAGAATTTAGTAAGATGCGGCCAGAATTAGAATTAACTGAACAAAACATAAAGTCAATTGTTAATAAAAATTACATGTCAGCAACTGAACTAGAGGAAGTACGCAAGAAGGTTGGTCATTAACTATACCATAATCATATACTCCTTCAAAACCTGGAAGCCCCAGAACCTTCACAAGAAATAGAACAGGAATCATTAACTGCTATTGATGATAATGAAGGAAAACTTGAAACGTCTAATCAAGGAGCGATTTCACACAACTGGGACCTCAGAGCGGTTTTTCAGTCTAATGGAACTCTACCATGGCACAGAAGCTTCCAAAAGGTCTTCCATTCCAATATTAAAGAATATTTCAAAATCAGAGCCATTTATCACTAAGGTTAATATCATACATTCACAATATCTAAAGGGATGTAGTGATTTGGAAGAAATCATGCAATCTGTATACTGTGCAGCTGTCATTGTCACTGAAACTAATGGACAAGGAACTTACCAGCCTAGATAATACTCACCACAGAATAACAAAAAGTGACAACCAGCTTGAAAGATCAGACTTCAACAAAACGTTGCAGAATTTCGAGCAAAGGCCGACTTAATCTCTGAATACTTGAAAGGGGTCCGCTCAACAAAACTGAAAAAGAAACTAACCCAAATTTGTTCAGAATCCAGGATTGATCTAGGTGAACATGACAGCCACCATAATCTTACAGATTTGAAAGATGTTTTCAGACAGAAGGCGAAGTTGAAGGGTGCGATGCTGAGACGTTATAATAAACTGACTAAACGATAGCAACAAAATAATGATTTCCATAAGAAGAGAAGGAAATTCTTTCAATATTTGGAATCTGGGATGCAGGAGGAACTGGAAATTATCGAGCTAGATTCCAACAAGTTCCACGAGTACTGGAGTTCCATATGGACTGAAGCCAAGCACTACAACCAAGGCGCAGATCAGATAGAACACTTGGAAACTCAGCTCTCAGACTAACCAGCTATGACTGTTAATGCTTTCAGCACAGAAGATGTATTGAAAGTAGTTAAGAAAACCCTCAACTGGAAAGCCCCTGGCCCTGACAGGATTCACATATTTCTTAAATTTAATTCTTTTCCTTTGAGTACAATTCATTAACATTATTTGATTTTTCATTACTCAAACATTTTAGTGCCTTATTCTGTAATTTTTGTAAAAAATTTTAGATGTGAATCAGATGTGGAACCCCAGATGGTGATTCCATATCTTAAAACAGATTCAAAAAATGCATGATAAATAAATATAACTGTAATTTCTTTTATTCTACTCATTCTCCATATACAAATTCTAAGTTTTTTTGCTGTGTTCAAAATGTGTTCTTTCCATATATAATTTTGAAATTTTTGATCTATACTATTTATATTGTGATAAATGATTTCTGAGTTAATTCTTTTTGTATGTGAAGTTGTGATATGTAATAATTTTGTTTTATTTTTATTAATATCTATTAATAGTGGGGGTAAAAAAAAGATCCAAAATGTCAAGGTGAAGAAAGGAACCAATGTTGAAAGTGACCATTACCTCACAACTATAAAAATGAGATTCATTCCTCAAAACAGATCCAAGAAAAGAAAAAGAAGAATTAAATTTGACATTGAACTATTAAGAAACAACTCGGAAGTAAACAAAAAATTCAAAGAAAAGTAGCAACTCAAAGAATTGGGATGAACTGAAAACAAAAGTAATTAAATCTGCTCAGGAACTATGTCCTATGAAGCGAAATATGAAACATAGATGGTGGAATGAAGACTGTGAAGTGGCCATCAATGAGAGACTGAAAGCATGGAGAAAATGGTATTCTTGTAAAACCGATGAGAATTTTCAAACTTTCAAGACTATCCGAAAACAAACGTCTTAGACTATAAGAAACGTTAAGAGAAAATATGAAAAAAGTCAACTCATAGAAATGAAGATGACTTCCCAAAGCAGAATACAATAAATTTTTACAAAACTTTTAAAGAGGAGACTACAAAATACCAACCTCCTAGTCTAAGTGTTAAAGGTGAAAATGGAAAGATTGGGTTCAACGACAAAGACAACTGTAACATTTTGGCACGCTATTTTGAAAAATTACTAAACTATGAAGAACCTGGTGAAAGATTAGAATTCCATCCACCACAAACAGAAATTAAATCTTCAGACCCACCAGATGAAAAAGAAATAGATAACATAATTCAGAGTTTGAAAAATAATAAAGCAGCAGGGGAAGATCTAATTGTTGCAGAATTGTAGAAAGAGGCATGCAGTCATGTAATTCAGAAACTGACAAACATACTAAGGGAAATTTGGTGAACAGAAAAAATCCCTGATGATTGGAAGAACACACTGATACATCCGCTACACAAAAAAGGAGACAAGGCTGATGTGAACAATTACAGAGGAATCTCTTTGGTAGCAATTGCTAATTAGATCCTGTCAAAAACACATCAAAACAGAATAGAACCAACAATCGACAAACAAATCGGGGAATACCAGGGTGGGTTCAGAAAAGACAGGTCATGTGTGGAACAGATCCTAAATTTGAAAACTATAAAACTATAATAAGAGACAGGGTTACAAAGAACAAAAAGTATGTTATTGTTTTTGTAGATTTAAAAAAAGCATATGACTCAATAGATAGTCTCATTACTTAACATTTTAGAAGAATTTGGAGTTGATTCAAAATCACTCAGAATAATCAGACAAACCCTCATGGACACAAAATCAAGAGTGAAATTTATGGGAGATCTCAAACGAATTTGAAATTAACACTGGCGTCTATCAGGGGGATGGACTTTTTCCAATTCTCTTCAATTGTGTCCTGGAGAAGGTAATTAGAGTATAGGGAGAGAAACTGAAGGAAAAGGAAATCTATCACCAGATAAGACTAGGATCGGAGCACAAGGGAGTTGGTATAAACTGTTTGGCCTTTGCTGATGACATTGCAATATTCTCTGAAGACATGGAA
Organism: Laupala kohalensis; assembly: GCA_002313205.1. Lineage (NCBI taxonomy): Eukaryota > Metazoa > Arthropoda > Insecta > Orthoptera > Trigonidiidae > Laupala > Laupala kohalensis. The sequence continues at coordinate 22,847 of NNCF01129600.1, forward strand.
ACAGCATCCACACAAATCAACCTTCTGAAGGAAATAGCTGCAAAAGTTGGTCTTCAGATTTCTTTTGAGAAGACTAAATTCATGACCAAAATCAAAGAATTGCCCACAGCACTAAAAACAGAGTACAGAAAAATCAACAAAGTTTCTAAATTTAAATATCTAGGTGAAATAATTCAGATCAATGGACTAGACAAGGAAGCAAACAAATCAAGAATGAGAAAACTGGAACTAGCTTATCAACTGACTAAAGATATTTACAATATAAAAGACCTTTCAAACAAAATGAAATCAAACATTATAAACCAGACCAGAGTGTCTCTATGCCACAGAATGGATGTTCACCATGAAAACAGGAGAAATAGAAAGAATAGAAAAAATAGAAAAGAAAATTCTAAGAAAAATCTTTGGTCCATTGAGAACAGAGAAGGGAGAGTTTAGACTTCAAAAAAATAAAGACCTGTATAAAGATAAAGAAAATGAGAGGATGTCAGACACAATCAGGAAGAGGAGAATTTAGATTCTTTGGTCACATAACGAGGATGGATAATAGCAGACTTACAAAACGAATCTTTAACCATGTCTACAAGAGCAAAAATGGCAACAAGTGGATCCAAGGAATTAAAAAAGATATGGCAGAGATTGGCATAACGGACGATGCAATACAGGACAGAACAACGTTCAGAAGGTTGATGCACAACTTTGAGGGTTTCCAGGAGAAGGAGAAGAGAATGAGAACTAACATCTGGACAGAAGAGAGAAAGAAAGAGCAAAGTGAAAGGATGAAGAACTACTGGAAATCAAAGAAAGAAGCACGACGATGAATGCATGAGGTTACTTCATGCGGTCATAGATGGCCAAAATCGAAAAGAAGAAGTGAATCCCTTATGTGTCCAACTTTGAAACTTTTCAAATTCATTTTGTAATATTCATAATGTCTTGTTACAATGTTTATTGAATGAGATAATTATGTTGTCATCTCCATATAAGAAAAATTTACATTTTTTTAAACATAATTTACATTATTTACATATATTATATAAAGTAGTGGTGCCAGATAACTTCCCTGTCGAATGCCTTTGTCTAATTTAATACTATCACTATAATTATTTTCAATGTTGACTCTGTAGGATCTTTCATTTAGATAACTTTGGAATAGTATCAGTGTGTTTCCTATATTTTCTAAGGTTTCTACTAATTTTGCATGATTAATTACATCATATGCGCTAGACATATCTATTGATAACATCATTGTATGTTCACATTTATCAAGTCTGGCATTGATTAAATTAGTAAAATTCTCTATTAGATTTACAGTGCTTTTGTTTTTTTGATATGCAAATTGTTCGTCTATTATAATGTTGTATTTTTCTATGTAGTTTGTTAGTTAAAGCGAAATGTATTTTTCAAAAACTTTTCCTATCGAGTTTAAAATCTTGATCGGTCTGTAGCTATCATAATTTAAGAAAGAACCACCTTTATGAATTGGTCTTATAATTGCTTCTTTTAAATTAGTAGGAAATTCTCCTGATTGTATACTATTGTTGATTATTTTGGTTATTAGTTGAATTAAAATATTTACATTATCTTTAATGTATTCTATTTTTATATGACCTATTCCAGGCACCTTCTTGTTATCCATCTTTAGAATATTTTTTTAAATCTCATCCTCATCTGCTTCAGGCAAGTAGAAAGAGTTGTCTTTATTTAACTGAAAGGTTTCCATTTTACAATTGTGTGATATTTTATCAATGTGATTTTTGAAATTGTATGCAAAATTATTAAATATAACATTAATATTATCTGTTTTCCTAGCTTTTCTATTATAATTTTATCTCATGATTCTTTTTCTTTGCAACATAATAGTGCATGAATATAAGTTTTCTTGGCATCAAATTTATATTCTTCAAACCTTTTTGAAAAGTATATTCTCTTTTGTTTAGCTATTTGAGCATTTATTTCATTTCTCAGTGCTTTGTATTCTATTCTGAGTGTGTTTTTACTTCTAAGTTTAAGTAGATGTTTCTTGCCATTTTTTAAATGTTACATCTCTTTTGGACATTAAACATCTTATTTCAACATTCATCCATGGTTCAATGTTTAATTTTGTTAAGTTATTGTTTAGAATTTTTTTTTTTTACATAACAGTTTATAAATTGCCTTTTTTCCTGACTTTTGCTTATATTAAGATTTTTGTATTCAATAGATATGCCCATGGCATAATGATCAGAGTGTTTAAATTTGTAAATATGAGGGTCTAAACTTTTATAATTTCCTCTGATAATTATATGATCAATGCATGATTGAGTTAATTTGTTATTTTTTATCTCTTCTCTTGTGTAACTATTTATACATTTATTCATATTATCATCAGTTAACACATTTAAATATTTTGAGTAAGTTAGAGTATTATCTTTACCAAGCATGTCAATATTAGTGTCACCAATCAATATCATGTTTTTTACATTCAAATTACTTAATAAACTATTTAATTCTTCTATAAAACGATTGATTTTTATATCAGGTGGTTTGTTTATTGCCCAAACTTGAGATATTACTTTCTTTCCTATACTCAGTTCTCCTGCTAGCAATTCAAAGTTTATCACTTTTATGTTTTTGACAACAAATTTGTAACATTTTTGACATATATAATTATACCACCACCCCTTTTTTTATTCCTTAATTTAGTAAATTTATTGAAGTTCTGAAACTCATATTTATCCAACATTTTTTCTTCATTTATATTGACTTCACTTAAAATTATAAGTCTGGTCCCAATGCTTTGTTATGGTTCTAATATTTAAATGAAAATAGTTTATTTAATTTTGTTTCTTTTCTACAAATTGTCTGAAGTTATGTGATTCTCAAAAATTTTGTTTTCTTTTAATTCTATTAAGTTGTAATTAGTGTCAGGGGCGACCCGTGGCGTAGTGCCTGACATGCTCGCCTTCTACTTCTAGGGACGCCGGTTGAAACCCGGTCCGATGTGGACAGAGCGGTGTTCGTGGCAGGTTTACTCGGGGTTCTCCCGTTTCCTCTGCCTGTCACAACATTCACTCATTATCATTCATCATCATGTCATTCACTCATCGTATGCCTCAGGAAGGTGCGTCAGGAAGGGTATCCAGCACCCCTGTAATTTCCCCTGCCATGACAAAAAGTGGCATCATACCATCCTTTATCTCCGACCCCTACTAGACTAGGGAAAAGGAGTTAAGGTTCATTGTTATTTTTAAGTTGTAATTAGTGTCACTCATTATGGCTTATTTAAATTTACCTAACAGAAATTTACTTTAATTTAGAATATCTTAAGTCCCTTTCATTCTGAATTCTTATAGTCCTACAATTTTCATTCTTTTTAATCAGAATTTTACCACCTTTCACCCAACAGAATTTGTAATTTATTGATTTAGCTTTGTTTTTGGCTTTCCAGAAGAGATTGGCATTGTAATTGATCAAGTTTTCATTTATAAAGACCTTCTCATAATCTTTTCTTAGATTGTTATCAAGGATTACTTTTCTATCTGTTTTCCATAATCTTATTTCTTATCTTTCTTGTGTTAAATCGCACTATGATTTTAGGTTTGTGAACTCTATTCACAATGTACAAGTCTTCTATGTCATTCATACCCACATTCTCTCCACTGATTTTTCTTATTAAATTTATTATTGTCGCTGTTGCATCGTCTACATTCTCACTTTTTAGTCCTACTACTTCTATATTTATATCTAGCTGGGTTTGTTCAAGATTGTTGATTTTGCTTCCATTATATCAATTTTACTTACTTTTACATTCATCTCTTTGTCTTTTGTTTCTTTTTTTCAGTTCTGCGATCTCTTTACATACTTGATTGTATTTTCCACTTAAAAATATAATATCTTTCTTAATTCTAACATTTCACTTAGAATCAGGTCTATTTTCATGTTCATATTCATGTTTTTTTAATTCTGTTGCATTATACTCTCTGGTCTCATCAGTTTCATTGCATTCACCCTCTTCTTTATTTGGATTAGCTTTAAGAAATCTGCATTTTGAACACCTCCATACTTTCTTTTGCCTTTCTGATTTTGCTCTTAATGCAGCTTCTCAGATGGAGCACATAAAATGGAGATTACCATTACACCTGTGGCAAAATACCTCTTCCATTTGCATTAAATCACCACAATGACTACACTCCATTTTACCACACAAACGAAAAAACTTATACCCCACAAACGAAGAAACGTAATTTTTCACTTTAACATACAGACAGCTGTTTTCACTGCTACGTTGCCACGTATGCTCCTTTGAAATATTGTACTTTTTATTTTTGCTTATATCTTCCAAAATAATTTGAATTTTTCCACAAATTTATAAGATATTGTATTACTTAGTATATACTATAGTGATACTAAAAAATCGCTAGTTATTCTTCTCTAAACTTCTTTTCTGAACTTTTTCTTACGGAGCATATGCCAGCACATCTTCACTGGTAGTAATAGTATAACAACAACAACAACAATAATAATAATGTCTTACTCACCCAATATAATTTCATTTATGTGGTTGATCAGAAAATTTAAGAATTCATGTGCATCTTGTTGCATATAATTATCAAATTCCTCTGAAAACATAAATAAAAGGTTTTAAAATTTCATTTGAAAAAGAACTTGCACAGCGCAATAGAATATAATTTACCTTTCTCTTTCCTCAACCGAGCAATAAATTTCTTTGGTGCGATAGAACCTACTTTTTTCTTTTGAGTAGCGATACTGTAAAAAAGATCTGCAAGACATGTTAACAGGGTTTCCTTAGTTCTTTTGTTCCTCGCCTTGTATTCCAAAACTTTCTCTCTGAATGGTTTACAAAAGTATAAAGCCTGCAGAACTGAATTGCTGTAACATGTATTTCCAAACTGAAAAAGAACAATTCAAGTCACAAAAATTCACATTCCAATTATATACAGATCATTGTTTCTGGTCCTTTTTCAAATATGAAGCAATTTATATTGCATAAGTATCTTCATAGAGAGAAAGAAACTACACTAACCAACTCTGAGTCAAGAAGCTTAAAGTGTTAAATCTATATAAGAGGTAAACAAATTAAGTTTACAAAATAATTGATTAAATTAATTATTAAAAATTTCACAACCACTTTTAGATTTACAAGTATATTAAATCCACATCGCGGAATTACTTCAAGAACTGAAAAATTGGGATTCAGTAAAAAAATACCTTCTTAAATTACAATTTACAATTGTACACATTATCCTTGTATGTTCTAATCAGGGTTTTTTTCATTGTTTTTCCTAATTTATCGGAAATTATGGGATGGCCCTTTACTTGTTCCCTAAAATTAAAGTAGCTTACTGTTATCCTTAAGGTCAAAATGATTTCATCATCTTTTTTGTTGTAAATAAAGTATAGTTATTATTAATAGTAAAAAATTATACTCATTTCCAAATTTTAAATATCATTGTTCACAGAAATAATATCAATTTAGCACATTTAAATGATATAATACTGCATCATAGATAATAATATAAATAATAATGCTTCCAATTTTTTTCTGGTTATCTTTTCATCCAAAATCTAAAAATTAAAATTCTTTGAAATCTGTCATCAAATTGCAATAATAATTGCATAACAACTGAATTTTCATGATATAAAATAACTTACGATATTTCACACAGTCGGTCTGTGTGACAGACTGAAGTTTGTTTAACGTTAAAGCCAAATGAGATTTTTGTATATGCAAGTACTTACATCTATATTAGAATATTCACAAATGTAAAAATTGTCAAAATGATCAATTTGAAAGTATAATATAATATCGTACATTAGGCAAATATTTGTACTGTAGCCCATCAAATGGTACGATAGTTGGTCATTATGTTTGAGTGTCAGTGTACATAGAATGAAAAGTAAAATATTACTTTTACCCCCTTTCACTGTCAATCCAAATCATCATCAAATAAATAATATTTAAGATAATACAAAGTTTCATTCCAACAAATGAAATGGTTGAGATAAACTTCATACAAAGTATTTTGGTTACATATTGGTTGTGCAGGGTTAGTTGTGGATTATTGTTGGTTAAGTTTGTGGTGAGTCTGTGAAAATTTTTGTTTGTCACTTTAACAGTGCATTATGTCTTTTAACATACAATCTGATTTTTAATGAAACCAAAACATCAAAAAGTGAATGAAACCAAAACATTTTTATCAAGTGTGTCTCAAACATTTTAAAGAATGTAGCATATACAAATGAGACACTAATTTACACAATTACTTTCACAATGGGTTACTCACATTAACTAATCCAAAATAATGTTCGTTTGGTGGAAATTGATCAGAACCTATATCCCTTTCCAACTGTGAGATATTTGCACCCTAAAAATAGGAAATAACATTCAGGAACATTCAAGAGTGTATACTAGGAAAACAAACAACTATATATAAAGTTATGAGGTTACTTATAAATAAAAACTCTTTCAATCAATACTCAAAAGTTGTATTTAAACAGTTATTTGCTGTGGCTTCAGGATGAGTTCTGAATATATAATAAAGTAAAACAGAGGATGAAAAACCCATTTCCCATTACCATTCTATGTCAAACACTCCGGCTTAGGCAAACACATCTATAAACGACGGAAGAACCATTCCGTCTTAATTGTCCTCACTTTGACATGAGAACATCATTCATCGTTTAACCATAATTATAAAATTTACACAATTGACTCGTCCGCGCTCATGTTAAAGCATGTGATAGAGCACAGCAAACGAACTCTGTGCTCATGCGGTACTCTTTTGCTCAATCAAGAGAGCAAAAGAGTGAAAGAGTGTGCTCACAGAGCACTATTCCGTGCTCTGTGAAAAGCAGATGAAAACGCTCAACCATGGACTCGCACGACGTTACATTCCATACATCATAATCGCATTTGACCACATTTGACGGACACGACCGACACGACACACACCAACACACACTAACATAGCCTGCGCCACACAGCACTCGCATCCCCAAATCCACCAGGGTTACAAACTACTATACAAGCAATAATTAACATTCCCAGCAATGCTCTCAATATCAGTGACTAAAACCATAAGTAGAACATGGCGCGATATTTAAAATGATTCAACACTTGCAATGACAGTGCACTTTATAAAATATATTAAAAGTTCCCAGAGTGAGATTTCACATATACGTTAATTCGATCATCCATTGGAACTTCTACATATTTTCCAATGCTTTATCTTATGACATGCAAGCTGCGAAGGGTTTTTATGGGGCAAGTAAATGGGGTAACAGCATGAAGGCTAGAAAAACCTAAAATTGCTAAAGAGAGGATTAAATATAAGTTTAGGGCTTCGCTATAAGTTTAAATGATTATATCCGGAATCATAACTTTTCAACTATATAACTTTTCAATTTTCAATATTAACATGTCTTTTGACGAAGAAAAGTCCGCATTTTGAGTTATTTACAGAAAATACCTTGCCGCGAAAGAATAAGTAGAAACATCAGAAGTACTAGATTTACAAAATATAGTATCCTGGCCCGGGTTTTTCCTTCTGGTAGAGGCGGATTTATTATACAGGTTCTCTAGGCTTTGTCTAGGGGCGTGTTTATTATAACAATAAATTGTGAATTTAGTGGTTTTTTTTTCAACTCTTATGATTTTTAAACACTATACTCAGAATAATCTACAGTTCGATAATAACTTGTACATGTAATTTTTTGCGTAAAATTACAAACATATTGACATTCTATTAGTATTATAACTCGCAGCTAACTTTTTATCTTATCTAGGAACTTTTGCTGAAATTTTTGAATCCGCCTCTGCCTTAGGGCCCTTGATCGGAATTGATGGGATGGTCCCTTGCTTGCTTCCGGAGAGTAAATTAGTTTATTGTCCTCCACGTGGTCATACGCAGTTTGTACTGTTTTTTGACAATAAATTTATAGTAAAACAATTTTAATGTAAGTAATATTCTCACGTTACCTACTCACGTGACCAATCGAGGACCGTTGTTAAAGCACTACAAGTACAGGTATTCGCATGCGCCATTCAGGATCTAACATGGTGTCAAAAATATGACGTAGCGCTTGCAAACATAGGAATCGCGCCTCTTTAATCCAGAGAATTTATCATCTTTTGACAATTTATTGATGAAAAAGAATATCGTAATTAACTACGGAAAATATTACGATTTGATTTTTTTTTTAGTTTTTATGATTTGTGTCAAAACTTAACCAAGAAGACTGGAAGTTTGAGCGTCAGGTCAAATTTGCGACATTAGAGTACATAATAAATTACGTACTAAAGTATATCATACAACATTTTGGTTCCAAGAAAGAAAACGCATTTCACATATTATTAGTTTTGATATGTGAATCTTATTAGAATTCCGAAGGTGATGAAGCCATCGAAAATCGGTATTACGACTCATTTCGTAATTCCATAACTCCTTCAGGTACTTTCCATTCACTTCATTCGTAGGAAGTATATATGTAATTCAATATATGAGACAAATTTTACATCATTATATACTGTACTATTGTGTTAAACTATTTGTAATTTTGTCAACCCAACGTATCCTGTTATAAGTTATATATTTATGCATTTCAGCAGAACCTCTGTAGGCCTATGTTGAAAATTGAATTGTCAATTAGAATATTTAACAAAATAATGATTGTTAAACAGTTATTTATAAATGTATATAATACTCATGTATAAATTTGACTACGATTTACAGAAACTACATGTTAACAAAAATGTTGTATGTTTAAAAAAATATATTCAAATGTATACTTGCCTATTTGTCGACAGATATTCGAAAATAAATTTGAAGACACTATAATGAATATTTATTTGTAGACACTAATATTAACCACGTCAGATAAATACTCTTTCTTTACTGCACTTCTTTCATTAATAATAAAACTAAAGCAAAATGTTTGTTTCAAAGCGGTCTCCGGATAAGCGTATCCCGCAAAGCGCCAGCTTCGTTAGATCCATCATGACGCATGCAAATACTTGTACTTATAGTTCCTTACCATTGCCTTAGTCACATGTGGATACTGTTCTTTATGGTCCGCCCCACCGTACTAAACACATCCTCTGCAATCTTGCAAAGCGCCCTCGTGCTATTATAGTTCTCAGCACTCCCAACCATGTCTCACAACCGTACGTCATTATGGGTATAATCACTCCTTTATAAAGTTGTAAAAGTTCTTTTTTCTCTATATTAAATTTCGTTAGTCCAATTCGTTGTTGCTGATGCTAGGTACGTTTAATCTTTCTCGCCAAACATTCCAAATATTTTCCGAAACGAATTCCGTCATCAAATACAACCCCCAAATACATTTGCTGATGCACAATTTTAATTCATGGACCATTCATTTTTATCGCCGGTTCTTCCGAACCTGTATCGATCCGAATACCATCACAAAAACGTCTTTCCCGACCAGTTCGCAATTTCGTCGCAATTTCCAGTTTCTTTCCCGACCATTCTGCACAATCATGTAATATTATGTATTTTCGCATCTCAATATCCCATAGTGACTCTTCACCCACTATCACCACTATGTCACCTGCGTACACAATGATCATCAATCCTTTACTTTGAACTCTGGGTAATTAATCCATTTGTCACAATATTCCAATAAAATGAGCCGCCATGTGACACCTTCGGATACCCCTTGTTATTCCTCTGCATAAACATTAGGACTGTAAATCTACTTGTGAAGTAATCTATCATAAGATTGTACATATATGGGTTTATTTTATACTCTTTCAACTTTTCAGATATTACCTTCCACTGAACATTGTTAAAGGCACCT